>VDFB02260914.1:85550-194820 GCA_007258455.2 Sequoia sempervirens | reverse complement strand
TTTATACTTCTCTAAATGAGCAAAACAACTAAGAAATATGAAAAACAAAATACCAAGGACACCTCAAGATTAGCCAAAAGAGAGTGCCAAAACAATAAGGAAAGTAGATAGCACAAGACAAATAGTTTTACCTTCCTTTGTTGTTGATACTCCTTTGATTGGCCCTTGCTTTGATGGGATGTGTGCTCCTTGATGGCTCTATTGAGGATCTTTACTATGTGCTTGGATGCAAATGCAAGTGGATGTAATTGAAAATTGGATGATTGCACAAAATGGCAGCATGTAGTTGCAAAATGACTAAGTGTTGTAAATGCTTATTGAGAGAGGGTATTTATAGAGGATCTTGAATTCTCTAGAGAATTCAATGCTCAAAATTGATCCAACAAGGTCAAGATGAAGGGCTATGGTGGGTTAAGAACCCACAAGCCCTCACATCTTGACATGTGGAGGGTGAAGTGGCCAAGGGGAGATGAGATGGAGATGAGTTGTCAAGAAGGTACATGAGGTGGAAAAAGGACATGCACCTTAGGGAGTGAGGAGATTTCCACAAAAAGGGATTTCTTGTTCCCAAGTGGGAGTGAAAGGGACATTTGAGGAATTTTGGAATTCCTTAAAAATCTACATAGGAAAAGGAAAGGTGGTTGGGGGGATAAATGTGAATTAAAAATTCACATTCCTAGGATGATCTACAGGGTAAACGGTGGGCTCCAAAAAGGTGGGACTTGGTCACATGTGGAGATTGTGACAAGTCCAAGGTTCTAGAAGCCTTGGAAGGATAAAATGTGAATTAAAAATTCACATGGGAAGGAGAAAGACATGGGATAAATAAATGAGAATTAAAAATTCTCATGGGAAGGAGAGTCAATATCTAAAAAAGAAAAATGGAAGAATTGACCAAAAAGTGGTGCTAAATTTAGCTAATGATTTTGGTTAAGGTTGTGCAAACATTGGATTAGGCTTAATTAATGGAAGATTAGAGGCAAGTGGCAAATGTAGGAGGATGTGACATTAATCTCTGATTAAGAGGATGCACATCATAACCCTGAATTAATTAAATTAATTCAAATTAGGGTGAGGTTATGGAGGATGTGACAAGGAGAGAGAAAGTGAGAAATTTTAAATTGATTTTTAAATCAAAAAGAGGAAGAATGACTAAATTAAATAAATTAGTGTATTTATTTAATTTAGAGAGGAATAAGGTAAAAGATCAAGTATTAATTATTAAATTAAATACTTTACCGATATGAGACAAAAGGTGTAATATTAATTTAATAAATTAATATTAATACGATAGATGGAAAGGTAGTAAATTTAATCATATGGAAGTGATTAAATTTGGATGTCTATATTTTGTCCCTCTTCGAAATATTGTTGAAATAACAATGTTTTGAAGAAAAGTAAATGTCAAGGATGAAGAAAGGAATGAGGATTGATGCCCCGGCCTGACGAAGAAGAAGAATGATGCCCCAGCGCCTGGTTTGAAATGGATGGAAGGAAGTGGTAGGGTATGCCCCCTCGAGAGGGCAGTTGGGGAAGGAAGAAGGGGCCCCAGACGACATCTCGATAGAAAGAAATGGAGGAGACCTTTGGATAGAGGGAAAACAAATAAGCAACTTTGCCTTTTGAACGGAGTGGATTGGATGTACGGTGTGCGAATGGCGGCTCCAGGAAGTTAGGGATTAGTTGGAGGGAGGAAATGTTAAATAGGAGGTAAAAAATACCTTTGAGATAGAAAGGGTTAAAAAGGTAATTTAAAAATTTACCTTAGTCATTTTCACTCAAGCGAGGAAAGGAGGAGAAAGAGAGAGAGGAGATGGAGCAAACATGCCGCAGGATTACGACACCAAGATCGTGCACCGAGCTGATGAGGTACGGAAACGATGGACTCACTTCGCGGTGCCCCGTAAGGTGAGTACGGAAAACTATGCTAGTGATTTTGAAAAATTTGACCATGTGTGAAAAGATAAACAAAAAAGTGGCATATGGGTTTTACAGGGGGGAAAAAATAAAAACTGGGTAGTCAGTAGAAATTAAAAAAAATTAAATATAAATAAAAACGAGGGGACATCGCTTAACCGGCCAGTTAGCGATGCCTAAGGTAGGGCTATAGACGCCCATCGGCGAGTCAGCCTAGGAGGTCGATACAGACATCCCGCTGCATGAGCCTCCCCGTGGCGTGGGCGCAGACGCCTAATCGCGGGTTTAACTCCGCCCGCCAGCAGAGCGCAGTACCGCCGGCGGCCGCCCGGCACCGGCGCCAGACGCCTGCCAGGTTAAGGTGCCAAGATCCGCTCGGAGCGTAGCTACCTGCATGATCCTCTGAGGGCTCGGTTGTTTTGAGCACACACAAATAGGAGGCAGAGACATGAGGAGGCGCCAAGAGGGAGGAGGAGCGGCGGGAAAGAAAAGAAAAGAGGGGAGGGATAAAAATAGTCATGAGGAGAGAGAAAAAAGAAAAGACGGTCCGAGGTCATGAAGAATTATGTACTGATTAAATGGGTGATGTGGATGAAGTGTTTGATGTGGATACGGACACACGAGCGATGATCAGAGGCACTGACAGTAGCGCTAGGAGCGATGACAGGTGTGGATCATGTGGCTTTGGAGCATGCAAGACTTATGCATTTTCTAGAGGTGCCAGTGCTGAGGGCACATCGAGCGATGCTGACAGCCCTGATAGAGAGATGGAGTTCAGAGACATCGACATTTCAGCTGCCGACAGGAAAGGTTACGGTGACATTGGAGGATGTATGGCACATCCTCAAGCTGCCGATATCAGGGATTTTATTGAGTGATGTGGAGTCGAGGGGGGTCGAGTTGAGGCAGACTATGAGAGTGTTGTTTAGGGACGTCGCCCTGCCATTGCGTGGTCAGCAGTTAGATGTCTGACAGTGGGAGTACCAGCATTGCCTTTATTTTTAGTGGGGTTGATCAGTGGGATATTGCTGCCAGATCGTAGCAGGCGGTATTGTAGTTTGCGGTTTATGGAGCCGATCCAACATATTGTGGAGTGGCGAGAGGGACAGATTGCATGGGGTGCGTGTGTACTAGCCCAGTTGTATAGAGATATGCATATGATTTGTTATCGGGAGGTAGTGAGCTTGACACATATGACGCTGCTACAGGTTTGGGCATGGGAGCACATTACGGTGACTAGACCAATTGTTGTGCGGAAGGGAGAGGTGGATGATTCAGAGCCCCTGGCATGGAGATATGGAGAGGGAAGGGGCTGGCTTATTCGTCATAGGTGGGTGGGAGATGTGGAGGTATGGAGGAGGAGGATAGATGATTTGGTGGAGGGAGACAGTTTGGCGACCATATATGCGACGACGCTTCAGGGGATGGAGGGAGGAGACTACGAGATATAGTGGGTATTTTATGGCGCAGTGTGTTCTGATTGGGATGCTTCCACAGATAGTGGAGATGCACTGGCCGGATAGGGTACGGAGACAGTTTGGGCAGACACGGGATATTCCGGGGCCACCAGTGATGTTTCGACGACTCACCAGAGAGCGACCATGGGGGCAGGCGATTAGCCCTACATCAGCCAAAGCAGCATGGGCGGCGATAGTGCAGGTACCCTACCCTGGGAGATATGAGGGAGAGGAGGATGCAGGAGTGATAGACCGATATGATCGGTGGTTCCGCAACCACCTATGGGATAGGATTACACCTTTGGTGCCGATTGTAGGAGCGGTCGGGTTTGGATCAGAGGATGAGCGACGTGGGGTGAGAGAGGAGGACAGCCTGAGCCAGAGATGGGAGGGGAGATGATGGAGGCAGTGGGACGGGCAGGTAGGAGGAGGAGGAGGAGGGGAGCCAGGGGCAGCGGAGGAGGATGAGAGAGGCGAGACGACAGGAGAGGATGAGAGATCCAGAGCCAGATATTGGGGGATAGGAGGAGAGGGGGGATCCAGAGCCAGATGTGAGAGGACAGGATGGGTCAGAGGTAGAGAGGATACATGCTGTGGAGGGTAGAGGGGGCCGGCAGACTGGTATAGGAGGCATAGTACGACAGAGGAGAGTCTTGGGACGTGCAGAGCAGGGAGAGGAGAGACAGCCGGAGGGAGTTCAGGAGGGGATGGAGGCCATGGGGCAGCCAGAGTTGATAGCGGGCAGGAGGCGATTGATGAGGGTACAGACCGTGATAGAGCATGAGGGTGCCTGAGAGGGTACTAAGGCCAGGAGTCAGCCAGAGAGGGTGAGGAGTGGGGGATAGCAGAGGGGGGGCAGGAGCCTCCCGTTGTAGAGATAGGAGAGAGTGAGGATGAGGAGCAGCCAGAGATGGGAGAGCCACAGAGATTGATGAGAGTGGGGAGGCATGGTCAGCCACGGAGAATACGAGTCTGTCCTTCCATGGAGGACATGGGGGATCAGGAGGAGGAGGCTGGGGAGAGTGAGGATGTTATGGAGATAGATGGCAATGTGCCGGATATAGATGTTTGGGATGTAGAGCCGTTAGCGATGGTTCCTGTCAGTTCCTCAGGAGACATGATTGTTCAGCCAGGAGGTACGGTGGAGGGTCTTCAGGATATTGGTCTGAGGTTGAGGGTGGTGGAGGCAGAGGTGATCAGGCTCAGAGCTGAGCTATCGAGAGTGCCAGTAGCAGGTTAGAGGACTAATAGATATATGGTAAAGGTGATGTGGAGAGAGAGGGAGATACTGCAGGTTGATATACAGGGGCTATGAGATGAGTTAGCTGCTGTTAGGTGGGATCGGGACAGACTAGAGGCAGAGACTATTATATTACAGGCTAGAGGGGTAGCAGTGGGGATGACGGTGTCGACAGATAGTGGGCAGTAGGTGGAGGATCTTCGGCGGGAGCGAGATGAGTTATAGGATAGAGTATTTTGTTTAGAGCAGATGGTGGGAGAGATGGGGGCGATGCAGGAGAGGGAGAGACAGGCGAGGGAGCAGGCTCGGACTATGCAGATGGAGAGAGACACAGCACAGGCACGAGTTCAGGTGTTGCAGGGTGAGCGGGATGCAGCATTGTCGAGAGTCCAGGAGTTGCAGGGGGAGAGAAATGGGGCAGTGATCCAGGCAGAAACGGCACAGAGAGAGAGAGAGATGTTTCAGAGAGACAGATGCAGATATTGCAGGGGGAGCAAGATGTGGCAGTGGCACAGTGGCAGTCTATGCAGGTTAGGGATATGACAGGGGGGATATGCATGGATTACAGAGGGAGAGGGATGCCGCAGTAGCCAGAGCGGTAGCTGCTGAGGAGATGAGAGATCGGGTGGAGGCAGAGATGGCACAGTTACGTCTATCCCAGGAGGCCTGGGAGTAGAAAAGGAGGATGATTACGAGGGATCGGGACAGGTATTAGCATGAGCGGAACTCTGCTCGTGTTCAAGTTGCAGAGAGAGAGGATAGCATGCGAGAGGCAGGTTTTTGGATGGCTGCGTATTACGACACAGTTCCTGATCCAGCTCAGCGGAGATTCCGCTATACCAGGTAGGCACCTCAGATGCCAGCACCATCACAGTCATTGGGGACACAGACGCGTGGGTACAGTGATTCACCAGGTGTGTCACCAGACAGAGGAGCAGGACCTGAGTCTCCACAGAGATCAGATGTGGGGAGTTCATTTGGGCGGTGATAGGCTACTGAGTTTTTGACAGATGCATGATGGACTGCGTAGGATGTATTTGACAGAGATCAGAGGTGTTCTATATCTCTGGATTTTGTACTTTGTCATGTGGTGGATATATTGTATGATGGACTTGTGAGACATGTTATATTATTTTGATATGAGACAGTTCTTATTGACACCATGTAGTATGTTTCTGTTTATGATGGATGATTATATGCACGTGGATATGGTGTTATATGTTTATGTGGATGGATGTACTCATGTGTTGGTTTATTTATGTTTTATGTTTATGATATGAGATGTTCATGTGGATGAATAGATGTATGTATTTATGGATAATTTTACGTATGCGTATGCATTGATCTATTGAAATGTTTATGTGGATGATTGGAGTTATGTACTTATGTAATATGAATGATTTTATGGATGCGAATGGTGATGTGGTATGTGTAGCTATGAGATCTATGATGATTTATTTATATGGATGCCTAATTTGACTTATTTATCTTGTATCTAATATATGCAGTATGTGTTGTATTATGCGTCTAACACTGTGTTATGTAGGTGGCGGTGTACGTATGGACCTATCATGTGGTGCAGGTGATGATAGATTATATGTATGATGTATTATGCATCTAACACTTTGGTAATTCTAGAGGAAGTAACACACGACCATAGGTGCCAATAAGAACTGATATGATAATGGGAGGTGGGTGCGTGGTGATGGGTGTAATTGGGCATCTGTCAAAAGTATCAGTATCCTGAGAAGAAGAAGGGGAAAGGATGGGGGAGAGTATTTGCACAACCAAAACCCTAGGGTAAGTGTTTAATGCAATGATTATGAAAATGCAATCCTAACTCAATTTTGCCATCTTTGGAGCACTGGTTTTTGCTATAGCATAAGACACGATTCACCAAGGTATGGAGGACCGAGGTAGATTAGTGTCTAATGCATGAGACAAACACGCCAGACAAGAAGGCTATCCCAATACCCCAAAGTCGCGAGGACCTTGTTCGGGTCCAGTACGGGGATAACCACAAACACAAAAGGATGCCCCAACATAACACAAGACCGTGAGGATCTTGGTGGGTACTATGTGGGACAACCAAGAAGACATCATCAAACAAAAGATCAAGATATGCCCCTATGTGGACCAATCAAAACATGCCATAATATGATGGATCATGGTGGTCTTGATAAGTGATGATAGGGAGCTCAAATGCTAAACAAAAACCAAAAGCATCATAAAGATCATAATCAATTTCAAATGTCCATTGCCATAGGATCCAAGGGATAGATGGAATCGATGAGGTCTGTTAGGAAGGATGTATCTTGTTAAGACCTATGATGGATGCTAAGCGAAAAGATCAGTATGATATAGGAGATTCAAAATTGATTAGGTTCATTGGTACAAGTGGGTTTTGTTTGTTAAGAACCAGCTAGATAAAGGCATAACTTGATGACAACCAGAAAGGAGACAAGACACAACCTAAAGACCTAGGGGCTCGGGGGCCGATCAGAGATTAGCCTTGCCTACGTGAAAGCGCAGAGCCCTCGTAGTTCATAGAAAAAGACCCTGTATAAAGCGGAAAGAGGACAATGGTGACCAATGATGGACACAAGACGCGACCGAGAAATGCCCCGGGGGAGGATCGAATGACCAACCTTGCCTACGTGAAAGCGCAGGGGCAACGTAGTTCGATAAAAAGATGGAAGTGGGACAAGAGGGTGAGATCTAGATGGAGACCGACACGATGGATGATCCTATATGACGACACGGGCCGATGGACGAAAGACAGAAGCTCAAAGTGGGATATAAGAAAGCTCAGGATGAGGGATAGGTAAGGTGAGTCGTCCAATGCTCAATCAACAAATACCAAGTGGCCTAGGCTGATGTGGGTGGGGATGAAAGTGCGGATGACAACATAAAGTAACTAGGATGCCAGGTAGATAATGATTAAGCCCTCTATGGATGACGCATGTTACCAGGTTTTCACCATCCATACTTATCCAAGGCGCCACCAAGAGGTGGTTTTCACCATAGGATGGATTTATTTCTCTTTACTATTGTTGGATTTTTTTATTTTTATTTTTTTATCATTTTTTTTATTTTTATTTTATTTTTTCGGTTTTTTGATAGGGTAGACCAAGCGGACTTTAAGCATAGAACCTTTTTAGATGGAGAATATTGACAGGTTCGTCAAGGGGATCCCCTTCCAGAGTAGTCAACCTATAGGCTCCAGATCCATATTTGGCAGTTATGATATACGGCCCTAACCAGTTTGCCTCAAATTTGTCTTTCTTGTCACGATCTTGCTGAGTGCGGTGATTTTCCTTGAGCACAAGTTCACCAACCTGGAATTTCCTGGGGCGGACCTTTTTACTGTAATGACGTTTGAGATGATTCTGGTATACTTGTAGGTGATCATAGGCCCATATTTTGCGTTCATCCAGTAACTCTAGCTGTGCAAGCCGAGCAACGTGAGCATCTTCTTCGCTGATGAGTTTCTTCAAAGAAATTCTCAATGAGGGGAGCTCAACTTCGATTGGCAAGACGGCTTCAGCTCCGTATACTAAAGAGTATGGGGTGGCGCCTGTTGGGGTACGGATAGATGTGTAGTATTCCCAGAGGGCGGGATGAATGTGAAGGTGCCAATCTCGTCCAGTGTTATTGACCACCTTTTTGAGAATGCGGATGAGGGTTTTGTTGGTCACTTCCGCCTGACCATTACCCTGAGGATAATAAGGCATCGACCAACAATGCTGAATATGAAAAGTATCGCATAGGTGTTTCATGGCTTGGTTCTTGAATGGTTTTCCGTTGTCGGAAATGATGGTGGATGGGATACCATATCTACAGAGAATATGGTAGAGGATGAATTTAGAAACTTGAGTACCGGTGATTTGTGAGAGTGGCATTGCTTCCACCCATTTGGTGAAATACTCAGTTGCGGTGATGATGAATGTATGGCCATCGGATGATGGCGGGTGAATCTTGCCAATCAAGTCGAAACCCCATTGAGAGAACGGCCATGGTGCTAGGAGAGGCTGAAGATCTTGAGCTGGAGCGTGAACCAAATCCGCATGCTGTTGGCATGGAAGGCATTTCTTGACAAAGTCGCAAGCATCATGTTCCAAGGTTGGCCAATAGTATCTAGCCCGCAAGATTCTTTTGGCCAGAGCCATACCATTTGAGTGAGCCCCACAAATACCACCATGTACTTCCGTTAGTACCGTTTGGGCTTCAGTCTCATTCAGACATCTCAGGAGGATTCCATCATACCCGCGACGATAAAGCGTATCACCAACGATGATGTATCGGGATGAACGATGGATAAAGGATTTACGTTGGTTGCGTGTAAGTTATGGGGGTATGGTATTGTCACAGAGGTAAGTATATATGTCTTGGTACCACGGGGAGGCAGGACCTACAATATCACACACCATGTCAGTGTCAGGAACATCATATGCAGGGATTAACAGTTGTTCGACGAGAAACTCACACTCTGTTCGATCTTTGGGCATGTCAATCAAAGAGCCAATAGTGGCCATGGCGTCTGTGGCTTTATTCTGCACCCGAGGGATTTGGTCAAACTGTATGGAGGTGAAATATTTCTTGAAATCGTCCACCATGCGTTTATAGGGTAGCAGTTTGTCATCCTTTGTGAGGAATTCATCATTAACTTGTCTGATAACCAACAAGGAATCCCCAAAGACTTTCAAATGTGTAATGTGCCACTGTTTTGCAATTCTAAGGCTGGTGAGGAGGGCTTCATATTCTGCCATATTGTTGGTGCAGGGAAATGCTATCCTGAATGATTTTGGGATGTAGTCAGCTTGAGGGGTGACTAATAGAATTCCTGCCCCAGATCCACTGTGAGTGTATGAGCCATCAAAGTATAACGTCCAAGTTGGTGCTTCTGTTACTGTCTAGATTCCTTCATCCGAGAATTCAGTGTCTATTGGGTAGGCATCTACTAGTGGTGCTTCAGCCAATTGATCAGCAATAACCTATCCTTTAATAGCTTTGCATTCTACATACTCGATGTCAAATTCGCTTAGTAGCATGACCCATTTGGCCATGTGGCCAGTCAAAGTGGTTCTAGATAATAGATATTTCAAAGGATCAATTTTAGCAATTAATTTGACTGGGTGACTGAGCATGTAATGGCAGAGTTTCTGTGTACTGAAGACTAGCACAAGGCACGCTTTTTCCATAGGAGAGTAATTTAACTCATAGTCGACTAGTGTTCTGCTGATGTAGTAGACTACCCTTTCTTTGAGTGACTCATCGTGCTGCGCTAATAATGCCTCCAGTGCGACTAAGGTAGCAGAGATATAAAGTAGGAGGGGTTTTCCTGGAATAGGCGGCATCAGAATCGGTGGATGAGCTAAATATTCCTTGATTTTGTCAAAACCCATTTGACACTGTGGGGTCCATCAGAAGGTGGAATCTTTCGTCAGAAGATGGGTAAATGGCTGACATTTATCTGCAAGTTGGGCTATGAACCGACAGATAGACTGCATCTTTCCCTGGAGGCTCCTTAATTGCTTTAGATTGCATGGAGGCGGCATGTCCAGAATAGCCTTTACTTTGGCAGGATCAACTTCAATACCTCTGCGAGAGACTATGAAACCCAGCAATTTCCCTGACGTGACCCCAAAGACACTTTTTCGGGTTCAACCGTAACTTATAATGCTCTAACCACTCAAATATCTTCTTCAGGATGGCTGGATGTTCTGTTCGTGTTTTGGACTTCCCTAATAGGTCATCAACATAGTCTTCCATGATGATATGGATGAGGTCATGGAAGATAACTGTCATGGCTCTCTGATACATTGCCCCCGCATTTTTGAGACCGAAGGGCATGAGATTGTAACAAAAGGTGCCCCAAGGAGTTGTGAAGGTGGTTTTGTGTTGATCTTCAGGTGCAATTCGGATCTGGTTATAACCGGAGAAGCCATCCATGAGGGACAACATCTCATGTCCTGCTGTTAAGTCAACCAACATATCAATATTAGGAAGAGGGAAATCATCTTTTGGGCTGGCTTTGTTGAGATCCCTAAAATCTGTACAGACCCAAATGTATCCGTTGGGTTTGGCAACTAGAACTATATTGGAGATCCATTCGGAGTAGTCAATTGGTCTGATAAAACCTGTGTCCAGTAACTTCTCCAATTCCTTCTTAACTAACAATGCGACTTGCGGGTGCATCTTTCAAAGTTTTTGCTTGACAGGTTTGGCATCTGGGTGGATGTCTAAGTGATGGACCACTAAAGCCGGGTCTAAGCCTGGCATGTCTGAGTATGACCAGGCAAAATTGATGATGCCTTCTTAGAGTAGCTGCACGAAGATCGGATACTCTTGTTCGGAGAGTGACTTGGCTACATAGGTGATCTTCGGACTTTCAGCAGTTCCCAAATTGACTTCTTGCATTTCTTCAATCAGGATAGATGATCTGGCGAATAGTTGAGTTCCCATGAGGGAAGATGAACATCTCCTTCTTCCGGCGCCTCTTCGAGGTTTTCGCCATCAGATGTGTCCTTTATTTTTACTTTTTCTAGGTCAAGAAGTGCCTCAGGGAGGTTTTCACTGGATGACCTCTTTTTATTTTTCTTATTTTTATTTTTGCGACTGGAGTGTTCATCCTCCCCCAATCCCATAAGGTTGACATATGTCTCCATAGACATACTGACAGGTGCGGTATTGTGTAGGCCCCAATCAATGAGTTCATGGTGACGAAGGGATAGGTTGATGGTGCAAACGGATAGGCATTCAACATGGACGTATAAGTCACAGGATCACATCACTTCCACGCTGCATGATGGATTCTTCCCTGCATGTTCGGCCAATGAGCCCTCGGCCCATGGTGATAAGTAGAAGTATTAGACGATGGCTGCGAGGATTTTTCCGTTTGCCGCCATACCCACCTATATTTTTGCAGCGTAGACGTATCAATGGGTTGCAAACGCCTTGTTCTTGCTTTCCATTCTTCTGATAGTTATGCTTTCCACAAACTTAACGGCTGTGGGTATTTTTCTTGAAGCACATTCCTTGAGCTGGTTTCGGGTCGGGCTCTTCTCGGTAAACCCATTGACTTAGTGTGCGTCTTCCTCAAGGCTCCGTTTGAGGCTTGGAGACAATGGAAGTGGGTGGTAGGAATATTTTGCCAAGGAAGGTGACAGTCTTGTCTTCCTTTGGGGTAGCATGGGGCGGTTGACCATACTCGTGCGGTGATGGTGGCATGGTCACTACATTAAGAGCAGTATGCATTTCATACTTGCCACACCCTTTGTCAATGATCTGGACTTTTGTGATTGAAGGGTTAGTGGTAGAGGATGGAGTGGTGATTACAGTGGATGATGGATTGGAGGATGATGGATTTGAGGATGATGGATGGGATGCCCCCATTTCGACCCCTGGACAATAATGTAAATGTGGAAAAGATGCTTCTAAAGCTCGACAATACTCAAATGGTTGGGGGTCGGCATAGATGGTGACCTCCTGTCCATTGACTGGGAATTTGAGGCATTGATGGTACGTGGATGGGACAGCTTGCATAGCATGGAGCCATGGGCATCCAAGGAGGAGATTATATGGTAAGTCCATATCAAGGACATGACAGGTAGTATATTGGAGCACAGGTCCCACTTGAATAGGAAGACTGATGATTCCTTCTGAATTTCTCTCTGCATTGTCGTAAGCTTTGATTGTAATTATCTGGTTACTTAGGTCCGCTTGAGAATACCCTATCTGTTTTATGAATTTCAAGATACATAGATTGAGGGCAGAGCCATTATCTATCAAGACCCTTTTTATTTTATGGCGGGCAACTATGACTTCGATATGTAGGGGACAGTTGTGATTAACATCGATACTGGGCATATCATCTTGGCTGAAGTGGAGGTGATGAGACAAAGCCAAGTGTCCCACTAGAGCTTGGAATTGTGTGGGGTCGATGTCATTTGGTACATGGGTCTCTTGCAAGGCTCTATTGAGGATCTCTTGATGTACCGGGGAAGACTTAAGCAAATCCAAAATGGATATGTGAGCTGGGTTCTTCCTTAGGTGATCAAGAATGTTATATTGAGAGTTTATAGGAGTGGGTTGGATGGGTGCAGAGGCTGCAGGGACGGTGAGGCGGGCTCGTCATGTAGTCACAGCACATTGAGGATCTTTGGCTTTAACGTGTATCACAGATATTCGAGGTTCCACCTGCTCAATGTAATGAATAACACCTTCATAATTGAAGGGCACATTCTTGTAATTCACATTATTAGTGCTGTTGTTTTGGGGATTACTATTAGAGGTGCTAGGACCTTGACTATGGTTTGGGAAGGCGTTTTGATGGATTTGCAGTTGAGCATTGGATGACGAAGGTTGACTGGGTCAACCTTGATATCTCCTCGATCAATGAGGTCTTGGACATAATTGTTCAAACCCTGACACTTATTCAAGGAGTGTCCCTTGATTTTATGAAAGTCACAATACTCATTTTCTTTAAACCATGCCGGCTTGGGTTTGGAATGTGGATATGTAGATGGGTAATTGATTTGTAAATAATTTGTTAAAATTACACCTGGTAGTTCACCCAACGAGCTATCGGACGCTTTGTACCTCTCTTGATTTCTTTGGTTTGACTGTTGAGGGGGATGAGGTGCCCCCTGCGGTACTGATATGGTGTTGGATACAGACTGTTGTTGCCCTTGGGATGCATTAGCCACTTGAACATGTTTGGTGTCTGTCACTCCATCATTCACTGCATTTTTTTTTTTTGTTCCAAAATCGTGATTTATCTCCAAATGACCTTTCTTTATCATGACTGCGTATTTTAATGTGTCCTTTGGCAATAAGGGCACGTTCAAGGATAGGTCCCTTTTCCACTATCTCGGCGAAAGTGGTGACATAGTGTAGCCTAAAATTGTGGGCCATGTCAGGATGAGAATTTTCCACAAAAAGGGTGACCATGTCTTTCTCTTTCAAAGGATTTTTCATTCGACTAGCTAATGCACGCCACCATTGGAGGTAGCTGGTAAAGGTCTCTCCATCACGTTGTTTCTCTTTCAGGAGATCTAAGGTGTCTGTATCCTTTCGCAAGTTGAAAGAGAAATAGGATACAAACTGCTCTGATAAGTCTGCAAAAGTTTTTATAGACCTCAGAGTCATAAACCAACGAGGGCATGGCTTGCTAGGGCTTCGTGGGGAACAAGCTTAAGAGATGCCATCACTTTACATGACTTCTCGACACCTGCATAAAACTCTAAGTGAGCCTTAGGGTCTTTGTCTCCCTTGTACTTGTCAAATTTTGGAATCTCGAAGTGTTTAGGGAATGAGATCAATGAGATGGATGGATCAAACGGATATGGGCATATATCTTCAAATTTAAATGATTGTTTTGTGCCCCCTACTTGAAGGTCCTTAAGGGCAGCTTTGATTTCCAACAAGTCTGAGCTAGCTGGTGGTGGGTTGGGGGGATATGGATGATAGAAAGATGAGGGATCTTGTTGAAAGGGTGTCGGATTGTTAAAATGTGGGTTTGGATGATTGGATGATGACACGACTTGATGGTAAGGTAGGGGGTTTTGTTGATATGGGGGTTGTTGTTGTGAGGCATAATATGAATTTGTTTGGTGAAGGTGTGGGGTGGTTGGTTGAGGAACTTGGATAGGACGTTGCATGTTAGTTTGTTGGTACTGAGGGTATTGTTGTGGTGGTTGGGAGGTCATGTAAAGCGGTGGTTGGGGAAGTTGTTGTTGGTTGTGATAGTAGTGTCAGGAGGCTGCCAGGCCGAAAAGCCAGCGGACCGAGGCTGGATACCATGTTGTGGCTGAAATCTGGACAAAGGACGAAGAAAGGGGAGATATGGTTTGGGCAGGTGGCGATGGACTGCCCTAGGATTGGCAGGATGGTTGTTGTGAAGAGGTCAAAGTATTGGGTATAGGTTATTGCGGATGAGACGGCGGGGGTTGTGTGGGCACACTTTGTAAAAGAGGTTGTTGGGTTCCGCTTGGAATGTTCAGCTGGGGTGTGCCTTGTGGTGGTATTTGAGGTGGGATAGTAGATTGGGGAACCTGTTGAGGTGGTGTGTTGGTGGTCCCAGGAGGAGGAAGCGATGTAGCAAAGGAGGTACCCCCGATATTGACTGTAGGTGGGTTCAAAGGAGGGGGTGCGGTTAATGTTAATGGTGGATGTTGCGGAATGTTTTGTGGCATACCATAAGCAAAAGGATTATTGGGATCAGACACTTGAGGTCCTCCCATAGCCGAGGTGGAAGCGTGTGGGGGATAATTAACCTGATAGAGAATGGCATTGCCAAATTCGGGTTGATGCCAACCCTTGACTGGAGGAACATTGGAGAAGTATGAACCTTCGGGTGCATTTTGGGACTCTTGGAGTACGTTAGATGGGGCACCCTTATATTTGGATAAGTCCACATTGGAGGGAGGTTTAACCCCTTTCTCAATCAAGTGGGCCAAGATTTGTTCTCCATGTTTCTCAAGCAAAAGATCAGTCATTTGTACATTGGTGGGGTTACTAAAATGTTCCTCAAGTGTGAGTTCGGGTTGGCTAACCATACTTTATTCACCATGTGGTGAGTTATTCTGATTCTCAGTGTTAGAATGTGATGAAGTACCATTATGAGGATCATGAGGGACGTTGGTGCCCTTGTTGAGGTCTGATGAGACATGAATTGTGTTTTTGGGATCTTGGGGATTGTTGGATTGGGCATTTTGAGCTTGAAGGTCGGCCATTTTCTTTGCTTGTGAACGGGTTTGAATGGGCATGCAAATGTGGGATGAGTGGATTAGAGACTTTGTCAAATGATTTGATTATGACGATGACCTGGACCGTGACTTGCCGGCTACTGGACCTGGACTGACTCACCGACTGGACTGGACTGACCTGACCTGACTTTGACCTGGGACCTTGGACTGACCTGACTCGACTCTGACTGACTGGACTGACTGATCTGACTGACTGACTGACCTGGATCTGGACTGACTTCGACTTGGATCCCACTGGATCTGGACTGGACTGACTCCGACCTGACTGACTGACTGACTGGACTGACTGACCTGATCTGATCTGACTGACTGACCTTGACTCGATCGACTGACTGATCTGACCATCTGACCTGGACTGACTGACTCTTTGACTGACTGATCGACTGATCGATCTTGATCCTGACTGATCTGGACTGACTGATCTCGACCTGACTCCATCGACTGGACTGACCTGACTCCGATCTGACTGACTGACCTGACTGACTGATCTGACTGGACTGATCATGAGCCACGATGGTTATCCAAGCCTGACCACCAGAGATCATCCCTGAACCCAGAGCTCTGACCATCAACAGGACGAGATTACCCACAATCCCAACCCCAAGCCAGACGGACTGATCAACAAGGACGACAACCACAACCCAACCTCAAGATGGAAGCGAATTGATTAGGTTTGAAGTTAAAGACTAATAATCAATTTCAAGTGCTATAGTCAATTCGGGTAACCACTTAGTAATACAAGGTTAGGACGGTTTGGCTATAGGTGGTGTTTGGAGATGCAAATGATAAGAAATGATTGGTGGATTAGGAAGAAATTAGAATGAATGGGGGGGGGTTAAGGATAATTGTGGAGAATGTATGGGGATTTAGGATGGTTGAACGAAACTTTGGAATAATGAGATGGAGGTTTAAAAGGGGTAAATGGAGGTTTTTGAAAGTTTAAAGTGACAAAACGAGGGTTTGGGATGATGAGGTAATGGTTGGGAATGGTGAAATGAAGGTTTAAAGGCTGAATGAATCCAAATGGGGGGGTTTCAGGTGTTCAGGAGGGCGTAATTGCACTTCTGCAGCAAAATAGGGGCGTAGCCGCCCTTCTGCAGCAAAACAAGGGCGTAGCCGCCCTTCTGCAGCAAAACAGAGGCTTGGTTTGATACAAATGGCTATGGCAAGGACTTTAAAATGATAATGATAAGGCCAAATTGTTAAGAGTTCACTGGTTTTTCACAAGAAAACACTCTCAAGCAAATACAACCCTATGATTAGTGTTAAGGGTATGGCAAAAGTGGTCTTAATCTAGGATGCATAAGGTATCTAGGGGATCCTCGATATACTCTCGGTACGTGAGGCACAACCGTGAACACCAGCCCATCACAAGCGTGAGTCGGGAACCCCAGCGAGATACTAAAGGGCTCAGACCAACTCTTCACGTCTATCTAGGTATCACCCTAGCTTCGACGCTCTGCCAATTACGACGTGACTGGATTGGGGTACAGCTTTCACTCTCCCCCCTTTGTATACCCCGCCGGTATGCGTGGTTGGAATCGTCTCTTGGGGTGATGAAATCCCCAAGCAGGTCCCACTATGAAGAAAACACTAACCGCTTCCAACTACTCCTCAGGCTCACACAAAGTGCAAGGGGAAAGTGGAAACAAGCTAATACTCCCTTAGGGTAACACAAAAAGACAATAACAGCAAGCAATGAATATTACTCCCTCTAATTAAGCTATGTTCTTAGATTAATGCAAACAGCAAGGAAATTTTTTATTTTTTTTAAAGATTGAGCAAATGGATAGCCCTGCAAGCAAATATTAGATATTTTATCCCGCTTTCTCCATCAACTTCACAAGAATATGCTGCAAAAGGTTAGCACAAAACACATGTATCCTTGCAAGAACAACGTTAATGAGAAAAATAGCAATCAAATCCAAAATCAAAACACCCATTTTACCTTCCAGGGGGTGCAGTCGCCCTTCTGCAGCAAAACAGGGGCGTAGACGCACTTCCGCAGCAAAACAGGGGTGTAGCCGCCCTTCTGCGGAAAACAGGGGCGTAGCCGCCCTTCTACGGAAAATGGGGCGTAGCCACCCTTCTATGGAAAATAGGGCATAGCTGCCCTTCTGCAGAAAATGGGGTGTAGCTGCCCTTCTGCGGAAAATAGGGCGTAGCTGCCCTTCTGCGGAAAAACAGGGCGTAGCCGCCCTTCTGCGGAAAATGGGGCGTAGCCGCCCTTCTGCAAAAAATGGGGCGTAGCTGCCCCTTTGCGGAAAAATAGGGCGTAGCCGCCCTTCTGCGAAAAATGGGGAACAGCCGCCCTTCTGCGGAAAATGGGGCGTAGCCGCCCTTCTGCGAAAAATGGGGCATAGCCGCCCTTCTGCGAAAAATGGGGCGTAGCCACCCTTCTGCGACGTGTTCCTGTAAAAACTTCAACAATAGCAAACGTAAAATATGGGAACCCATTTGTGGGTCCCACCAGGCATGCCAGAAATGTATACCCTGATATTTGTACTTCTCTAAATGAGCACAATAACTAAGAAATATGAAAAACAAAATACCAAGGACACCTCAAGATTAGCCAAAAGAGAGTGCCAAAACAATAAGGAAAGTAGATAGCACAAGACAAATAGTTTTACCTTCCTTTGTTGTTGATACTCCTTTGATTGGCCCTTGCTTGGATGGGATGTGTGCTCCTTGATGGCTCTATTGAGGATCTTTACTATGTGCTTGGATGCAAATGCAAGTGGATGTAATTGAAAATTGGATGATTGCACAAAATGGCAGCATGTAGTTGCAAAATGACTAAGTGTTGTAAATGCTTATTGAGAGGGGGTATTTATAGAGGATCTTGAATTCTCTAGAGAATTCAATGGTCAAAATTGATCCAACAAGGTCAAGATGAAGGGCTATGGTGGGTTGAGAACCCACAAGCCCTCACATCTTGACATGTGGAAGGTGAAGTGGCCAAGGGGAGATGAGATGGAGATGAGTTGTCAAGAAGGTACATGAGGTGAAAAAAGGACATGCACCTTGGCGAGTGAGGAGATTTCTACAAAAAGGGATTTCTTGTCCCCAAGTGGGAGTGAAAGGGACATTTGAAGAATTTTGGAATTCCTTAAAAATCTACATGGGAAAAGGAAAGGTGGTTGGGGGGATAAATGTGAATTAAAAAAATTCATATTCCTAGGATGATCTAGAGGGTAAACGGTGGGCTCCAAAAAGGTGGGACTTGGTCACATATGGAGATTGTGACAAGTCCAAGGTTCTAGAAGCCTTGGAAGGATAAAATGTGAATTAAAAATTCACATGGGAAGGAGAAAGACATGGGATAAATAAATGAGAATTAAAAATTCTCATGGGAAGGAGAGTCAATATCTAAAAAAGAAAAATGGAAGAATTGACCAAAAAGTGGTGCTAAATTTAGCTAATGATTTTGGTTAAGGTTGTGCAAACATTGGATTAGGCTTAATTAATGGAAGATTAGAGGCAAGTGGCAAATGTAGGAGGATGTGACATTAATCTCTGATTAAGAGGATGCACATCATAACCCTGAATTAATTAAATTAATTCAGATTAGGGTGAGGTTATGGAGGATGTGACAAGAAGAGAGAAAGTGAGAAATTTTAAATTGATTTTTAAATCAAAAAGAGGAAGAATGACTAAATTAAATAAATTAGTGTATTTATTTAATTTAGAGAGGAATAAGGTAAAAGACCAAGTATTAATTATTAAATTAAATACTTTACCGATATGAGACAAAAGGTGTAATATTAATTTAATAAATTAATATTAAAATGATAGATGGAAAGGTAGTAAATTTAATCATATGGAAGTGATTAAATTTGGATGTCTACACCTACCATCACATCCTCTGAATCTACTGAGTCCCCATCTCCTACCATCACATCTACCAAATCCATTGAACACCCACCCCCTACTCTGAGAGCCGTCGAACCTATCGACGACACCCAAATCCAATCCACTTCTTCCACTCCTAGTATCCATTCCTAGGAATATCTTGAATCCTCCATCCTTCCATCTTCCCCACTTGAAGAGTCCCCCATGACTCCATTATCATGCCTTCCTCAAGACACGCATGAGTCATGCCAAGAGCTCCCATCCAAAGCATTCCAACATATCCCCTCCTCCAAATCAAGATCCTACCATCCCATCTAGTCCATCTCAAGATCACAGTCCCCCATCCATTCCATCCCATGATCCTCTTGACATTCAATATTTTACTGCTCCATCTTTGTCTCCATTGCATGAGCTTGCTACCATAAAATCAGATCATGTCATATCCCTCTCTACTCTCCTAGATACTCACCGATCCAAATGTCATATCCCATCATCTCCTTCTAAGGATCCCCTATCATCACCTTAAAATGCTATCCCCACACCACTTGCATATCCCCTTGGTACTCTCTACATTCTTCCATGGTGGCCTTCCTTTGCGTAGTAGAAAACATGCTGTATATACTACCCATCATCCCACCTAATAATGGACTCGCATCATGTCTTTAGAATAACAAAAATCCTATCATGGATCGAATATCAAGAACATGAACTATCAAGGAAAAGGTCTAGGCCTTCACGAGCAAGGTATTTTAGAGCCCATCCACAAGAAAATCTCAGATGCAAGGTCTTGGATCTTATTCCTCAAGACTCACAATCTAAACACGCTGGTACCTCTAGACATCCCCTGCTAACTAGCTCTTCTAAAAGAAAATGTCAGCTCTTCCCATCGCCTCCACCAAATCATATGTTTCATCCCTCCTTTATCATATCACCTCCTCAAAACAACCGGCCCATATTCCTCCTTCATCCGCTCCATCCATTTTGGGTCCTTACATCCCTCCATCCACAATCTCCCATCCTTCATCTACTGCATCCATCTTGGGTTCCTATGTCCCTCCACCCACTCTATCCATCTTGAGTCCGTATATCCCAAGATCAACTCCTCCATCTCATTCGCTCATCCATCCAACACCTATCCATGTCTTCCATCATAAACATCCCTCTCACATGTCCCATAATCAGGATCAACAAAGGCACATACCTAAACATCCCCCATCTACACGTAATCCCCATACTCCTACCTCCATTGCTCCACATCGTCCATCCCCTCACACCCATCCCATTGCTAATAAATGCACTTTGGATGCTAACATAAAAATGCATAAATCCAAACATCCACATGAATCCAATGCTTCCCATGTCCCCTCTAAAAGACATGGTAAATAAAAGAAAAACAAAATCCCAAATCAAAATCAAATCTATAGCTCGCAAAGAGCCAACAAAGCAAAGATCAAAACCATGTGGATCCCAAAGAAAAAAGATGCAATGCCATTAAATGAAAAATCTGTAAGAACATCCAAAGTTGCTAATCCAAAAGCTAACCATACCCACATTTCATCTCCTAAGTTTGTTTTGGGTCCCTATTTCCCAAAATTCACTATTCCATCTCCTCCATTATCCCCACATTCTCCATCCATTAGTCCCCTTATCTTTTCACATCCATCACCACATGTGCCAATGTTGGTCCTGAACTCATCTCCCCATCACATATCCACCCCATCATTCCATCCATACACTTTCCAACATCCCACCCATTATCCCATATATCTCCCCCAGCAAATCCCTCTCATTCATCCTCTAGCATAATCCATTTATCCTAAGGTTGTATCAACATCCAACAATTGGTTCGAACATGAGCTCTTAATACCTTGTATGGAACTTGATGCTTGAGTCCTTCATCCATATCCTTATCGCATGTCTTCTAAATCCACTTATTCGCCTCCCTATCCTTATCCATCTCCTTTTGCATGCTCCAAAAGTTCAAAAAAAAATCCAAAAATAAAAAATAAAAAAAATAGTAAAGAGAAATAACTGGTCTAATCGTGGAAAACTTAAGTAACCAAGCTTTGATAAGTACTCATGATGAAAAACTCGCAAATATGCATCATGTGAACTCCTATCCGCACTTAAAGGCAACTTCTTGATATGCATTCCTCCATCCGCTATGCTTCCTCGCTACACTTTCGCTATGCACCCCATCTTTCTCTTGCTATACATCATTTTCATCCATCCCTCCATCCCTCCCTATCTTACACATCCTGTTTGGCATATCTCATTTATCACAATCCTTCCATCCTCCTTGTGATCTTGATGACAATGGGGCAAAAATATAAGCATGCTTTGGACGCCTCTTAGCATACATCTCCCTCATCTGCACACTATCCCAACTGTCATTTACACTCATCTACCTTCCTAATCCACCTGTCATGCTACCTTCCATCTCCCTTACTTATCCATGCATCCTATCTTCATCCATCTCACTCTTTTATCTTCCCATCCACTTGTCTTGCATCCTTCATGCCTCCTCACACATGGCATATTTAGAGTGGGGCATCTATCTTCCTTTGTGCTATAGTCCTTGGAGACATCATTCATCCTGTCCAATCACATCCTTGCCATCTCCCCATCCTTATCTTCCTATCCATCCCTACCTCCATCCCCCATCCCTATCTCCCTACGTCATTTCTCTCTATCTCCATCCCATTTTATCATCCCTTGTCATTGGCCTCTGGTTATAGGTTTCTCCCCATCCCCATCCTCATCCTCCCATCCATCCATCAAAACACTCCCTTTCATCTCCCCATCTTTGTCTTCCTATCGATCCCTTATGTCTTCCCGTCCTCGTCTTCTTATACATCCAAACCTTCTCCCTTATCATTCTCCATCCAAACCTTCCACCTTATCATTCTCCATCCATCTATCCCTCTAATCCTGGCCAATCCCCTCTTTTCGTCCTTCATCCTTCCCCCCCGATGGCCCCGTCCGACCCCGACGGACCCGTCCGCCCCCAGCGGCGGCGAACCCGTCCCCCAGCGGCAGTGGACCTGTCCGCCCCCGGTGGCGGCGGACCCATCTCCCGGCGGCGGCGGACTCATCCGCATTCGGTGGCGGACCCGCCACCCCGGCGACAGACCTGTCCACGTGGCGGCTGCCCAATGTCCCCCTCTTGACGCAAAAATACACAAAATTTTCAAAATCCGCTTTCGACCCATTTTCTAATTTCGCTTCGCCATCAAAAACCATGTCTTCAAATTTTCAAAATTTATCGAAAAACCATATTTTTGAGGGTCCGCCGCTACCGGCGGACTTGTCCGCCTCCGGTGGCGGACCCGCCACCCCGGCGACGGACCTGTCCACGTGGCGGCTGCCCAATGTCCCCCTCCTGACGCAAAAATACACAAAATTTTCAAAATCCGCTTTCGACCAATTTTCTAATTTCGCTTCGCCATCAAAACCCATGTCTTCAAATTTTTAAAATTGATCGAAAAACCATATTTTTGAGGGTTTTGAATTTTACACCAAAACTTCCAAAGGCCATAACTTTTGACTCAGGTGTCCGTTTGAGCTGAAATTTGACGGGTGGTTGTGTTATGAGATAACGAGTGGTTTTCCAATTGGTTTCTTTAAAAGCCGTTGGAACCCGTTTTGACCCATTTTCGGGGCCTCAAACTTTCATCTAGGCCCTCAAAATCCCAATTTAGTGTTTTTTTCCAACATTTTGAAAAATTGTTCACTCATAACTCAAAATGCATATCCCGAATCTGGGATGTTAGTTGGAAATTTATCCTATCTCACCAATGGGTATTTCTTGGAAAAAATTGGGACTCTCAAACATATGACCATGAAGTTTCCTAAAATGGCAAAATTTGACAATTTTTGCCAAATCAGAAAAAATCTGATTGTCAACACTTTACGCCCTTTACACCCCGGAACTTGGTGTAGAATTCATCCCATAACATCCTCCAATCATTCTAGTCTTTAATCCAATCCTCATCTGAGCTTTAATCCTATCCCAATCTGAGCTTAACCAAACCCCTAATATGAGCTTTCGTCCCTCTACAGTCCAGATCTTTGGGTATCGAACAAAGTCTTAAGATCCCTCCCTCCATCTTCTTCAACTCTCATCTCAAACATTCATCACACATTTTAATTACACCTCTTCACACCTCCTATCATCTCAAACATTCATCACACCTCCTTCTATCATTTCAAACTCTCATTCCATAATCTTAGTCAATTATTTACTCATTCTGAGTAATCTTCCACCTGTTCCTACCCTTCACCTTCTCGTTCCATGAATCAGTCATCAATCCATCTGGCCACCTTTTCCTCATCGTCCATCCCGACAATCCTTTTCCCCCCCATCCTCTACCCTCATCCCATCTCATAATCCCTTTTCATTGGTATCTAGCTATAGCCTACTATCTCATCATCCATCATCTCATCATTCATCTCTTCATCATATCATCTGCCCACTTCATCTTTGATGATTTGGATAACTATCCCATCCCTGAGCTTTGTCTAGTCACTATCCTTCAATCCAATCCAACTGGTCTATCTTGTCCCATCGTATCGGTCCAATCATTTTATCCCCTTATCCAGGGTTATCTCATCAACTTTCATCCATCACTTGTCTTTGGCCTTTTGTCAAACTACGTTGCCCCTGCGCTTTCACGTAGGCAAGGTCAGTCATTTGATCCACCCCTGGGGTTCCATCATCGATCTTCATTGTCCACTTTGTCCCTTTATTGCCTATCATCAATATTTCTACTTTACCCATCTTATCCTTTATCATCTATCATCAATCTTCTTATCTTGAACATTCCTACTTGTCTGTCTCATCTTTATCATCCATCGAGGTCTCCTATCTTGTGTCATGTCTCTCGTGTCGCGTCGTCAAGCTATGCCCTTATCTAGTTGGTTCTTAACCAACAAGATCCACTTGTATCATCAAATCCAATCAGTTCTGAATATTCTACGTCATATCAATCTTTTAATTTAGTATCCATCATCGGTCTCAACAGGATGCATCCTTCCTAACAGACCTCATCAATCCCATCCATCCCCTTGATTGATCCTATGGAAAAGGACATTTGAAATTAATTGTGATCTTTTGATGCTTTTGGCTTTTGTTTATCATTTGAGCTCCCTATCATCACTTGTCATGGTCGCCTTGATCCATCATATCATGGTGTGCTTTGACTCATCAACATAGGGGTGTATCTTGATCTTTTCTATCTTCTCGGTTGTCCCACGTAGTACCCACCAAGATCCCTGAGGTCTTGTGATACGCTGGGGCATCCTTGTGTGTTTGTGGTTATTCCAATACCTGGCCCGACCAAGGTCATCGTGACTTTGGGGTGTTGGGATAGCCTTCTTGTTTGTTATGTTTGTTTTATGCATTAGACACTAATCTGCCTTGGTTCTTCATACCTTGGCGTCTTGTGTCTTATGCTATAGAAAAAATTAGTGCTCCAACGATGGAAAATTGCACTTGGATTTCATTTCCTCTTCATCCTCTCGTCTATCAAACCCCCCCTCCATTCATCCTTCATCACACTCCCCTTGTATCATCTCATCCATTTCGAGAGCCCACCCGTGTTCTCTTGAACCCGCATGTCCTCTCGAGGGGGCATCCTTCATCCCTAACTTTCATCTTTACCCCCATCATCTTCCTTCCTAGTCACTTCTTTGAATGACTGGGCCATCTTTTCCAATCTAACCATCTTCTTCTAGGTTCTATGTTTTAATATTCTTTGAAATGATGCTACTTCGTAACACCATCTCAAAGAGGGGCAAAATGTAGACGTCTAAATTTGGACACTTAATTTATCAAAATTTATCCCCTTTAATTAACATTCTTAAGTTCTTCTAGTCCCTAAGGTATTTAATCAATAATACCTTATCTCTTTCCATCAATTTAATTCCCTCCATGTCACATCCTCCATCATTTTTATCTTATCCTAATCCTTCTTCTAATCTCATCATTAGAATGTGCACATGCCTAATCCTTGATTAGGAGGTGTCACATCCTCCAACTTTTGCAAGTTGGTCTCTCATCTCTCTTAGCCACCTAACCATCCTCTAATCCTTCACTAACTAGCTTAATTAACCTCTCAAGGAATTTTTAATTCCTTTTATCCTTCCAAGAATTATTAAATTCCTTTTCTCTTCCCCATGTCTTTTATGACATGTGTCCTTAGTCAACCCTATTAAAGGCTTTCTCCTTTTGGACAAGGCATCCCCCTTCCCCATGTGAATTTTTAATTCACTTTTTAATCCCCCAATGCATTTAAGGAATTTTAAATTCCTTCCCTCTTCCCCATGAGAATATTTGAGATATTTTTAATTCCTCACATGTCCTTTCATCCACATGGGGACAAGTACCTCCTTTATGAGGAGATCTTGTCCAATCCCAAGGTACTTTGTACCCCCTCCATGTCATGTACTTCTCCTTCCACCTCATGTCCACCTCACCTTTTAGGGCTATATCACATGCCACATGTCAAGATGTGAGGGCTTGTGAGTTATCAACTCACCTTAGCCCTACATCTTGATATTTGGGTGGCTCAATCTCAACCATCCATTTCCCCTAGGAATTCTCAAAATTTTTATAAATACCCCCTCTTTTCTCTCATTTTGGAGAGATCATTTTGCTAGCCAAACTCTTGCAGCTTTGTTTCTCAATCTACACTTAGCCATTTTCATGCTTTCATCCATTTCCATCCATCTTCACATCATCATCTAGCTTGCATCTTGCCATCCAAGGAGCATACACATCAAAGATCGAAGGGCCAACCAAAGGATCGATTCGACGCAAGGTATATAGTTCCATTTTGTTGCTTTCGCTTTGTGTTGTTTCCAACTTAGGCTAATCTTGAGGTGTAGGTTGTTTTGGTGTTTGTTTGCACTCTTCTGCTTGCTGCTCATTTTCTAACACTCACATTCGACCTATCATAGATATATAGCTAGATACAAGGTAATTTTAAATAAGATGGATATTATGGATAAGGTGATGTGGTGTTGCTTGCCATGACTATTGTTATAATTGAAATGAGGGTTTCTATTATGTGTATTGGCTCAACCATTGTGGGTAGTATGGGGATTTTTCCATGTGTCATACCATCCAAGTAGATAAGAATACTAAAAAGGATTAGATTGTTGTTTAGGTCCCATAGAATTACAACATGTATTAAAACTAGACATAATTGGGGCATTGCTAGTAGCTGCCAAGGTTCCCTTTGAGGCATGTAATATACAAATTCTTTGGTGTATTCCTCATAAAATTATAGTGGGTGCAAGATAATGTTCCTATTAACATCCTTCAAACATAAAGTTTATCTTACTAAAAGGCTATTTCTTACTAGAATATCATTCGTTAAGTAAGATAAAATATCGCTAATAATTTTTTAGTTTCCTCATGATTCTTTCATGTGTACAAATTTTTCATCTGCTTACCCATATGACTCAAAAGATAAAATTGTAAATCCTTAATTAGATTCCCCAACTCATGTTTTATGATACTTATAGTCTTTCATGTTGGGAAAATGTGTCTCAACATTGCAAATTATATAAGGTTTACCATTGATACATAATCATAGGGGGGTGCAGGGAGGGGGTACCCCCTTGCGGGGTTCAAAGGCTGTGTGCCCCAACAAGGGTTCGTGGGCAACAACTCCAAAAGCCACATTTTATGTATATTTTATTATTATAAATTTGGATTGATCAGATCATTAGGTCTCAAATCTGATGATAGATATTTTGTTGGCTTAACTTTCCCTTGAAGGAAACCCTATTTTATGAGGGTGTTGTATTACAACTATGTATTTTGATGTATTTTGAGAGTCTAATATCCATCATGTTGCCTCTAGATCTTCAGTTGGTGATACTCCTATGAGAAGCTTGCTCTACAAGTATATTGTAATCTTTGTGATTTCTAAATAATATTGCAGGGTTTTCCTCCCAAAAGGGTTTTCCCCATGTAAATCATTGTGTTATGGTATGCATGATATTTATGTTTGTTCTAAACTGTTGTAAAGATCTATAAAGTTTTGCATTATCCTCCTCTCAAGATTAGTGTAGGAAGTTGCTCCACTACCTTAGCTTCCTTACATTGCCACATGAGAATTATCCTCCTACTCAAGACTACAATTTTATGGATCAATGAGATATTGAATAATTATTGCAACTATCACTAGCTTCTTCAAATGTTAGTTTAGAAACATTACCTCCAATAATAATATTTAAAGCTTTAGTGGATTGATCATTAAATCTTCTTAGAAAGAGCATATTAATGGCTTATGGTGCTATTCATATTTGCTTGATTGTTGAATACTAAGAATATTTTGAAATCTAACATATTCTAATGTTTCTTCTTCTCATTGAGACATTTAAAATATCTCATCCAAAACTTCTTTTATTTTGTACTAATTCTAGTACTTTGTCAAGAATCATTCTTTTATGTTGTACCATGTGCAGATGGTGTGTTGTCCAAGTCCCATGAACCACTATAGTGTTGCATCTTTAAGTGTAGTTGGGAACAAATTCAACATTACTTTGATGATCATAGATATGACACAACACATCAAACAAAAGAAAAAACATATTAAGATCTTCAAAAGGAAGACAACAAAAAAGTGGTCTAATAAAATAAAGAATTTTTTTCATATGAGATTCACCACTAGATTAATAGGAAATTCAAATGTTATTGTTTCATTATTCATCTTCATTGTGGTTATTGTTTTCTCCTTGATATTTGAAAATACTCGACTCTGTAGTCTTTGCTCGAGGAGTATAATGGGTAGTAAATGGGATGGATGAAGCTTGTACTATCTCGATGGTGTATTTTGCGCACTACCTTGATGTAATGTATATGATTCTTTAAATTCTTATTGAAAATTATGAGCTGAAAGATTGAGGTATTTATTTAATGGATTAAGTGATGAATTAGGCTTATTTACTTCACCTTGAAATGAACGAGTAGCATGTATTAGTGATTAAAAAATCACTTAATTCTAGTTTGTTCTTGGTTATTTGTTTTCCCGCCAATTCAAATGAAACCTTGGTTTAATTACACTTTTCTAAATCTAGTTCAAATTACTTCTTCTTTGCTAAATTAATTTTAGGATGTGAATATATCAGATGAGTTATGTTTTCTCACTTGGATGTACCTACACCACTACTCATAATAGGTTGTTTAACAATAAATCTACCCTTATCATCTCTAGATCAATTCATGCAGGTCTATATGATTAAAACAAACACAAATCAAGAGTAGTTGCCTAGGAAAGGTAAAAAATTTCATGGATATTCTCTTTAACACACTAGCCATAACTTGACTTATTAAGATAATAGGCCCTTAATGCCCCTCCTCAACAATGCTACCAAAATTATTGGATAAAAGTAAGGAAAGTTTTGGGATAGCTTTATATGATAAGTTTTACTTTTAAGTTCAATATTAATGTGTTTGAAAGACTAAGGTTTAGTTTAATCCTGTGTCAATTTGGGAGTGTAAGCTTGTGAAAGACATATTGAATATATGCACAAAGGCTTTAGGTAGAGTTCAACAAATGAATGTAGTATTTTTAACAAAGGGTAAATAAGGGTGAGGCTAATCTACTAAGAAACTAACTTAAAATTAGCTATAAGAATTGTTGTAGGAACTGTAATAGATTGTGATGGGCTACATGAACAAAAATAACATAGTTAGAACAACAATTCGATTAATTAATGTAATTATTATTTCTAAAGAAAAAAAAATGATATAATAATTGTTGTTAAAACAACCATGAAATAACTTAAGATAAATCATTCGTAAATTTTTCATTACATGACAAATATTCTTATTATAACACATTATTCATATTGGAGGTCTATTGATTATTCAAACTATAACAATTAAAAATGAATCACACCAAACCATATAATAGTAAGAAAAATAATAGTTGATCATTGATTTGCATAATCTAGTGAGTAGGCCCTACCTCATGATCCTACATTTGAGATGGACTACTATCAATTCAAACTATCATGATGATACTAGAATTACAACATATATCTTATCACAGAGGAAGTGAGCAATGGGCTATATTTTTGTTTCTAACAACACATGTCCCCTAATGCCATTTTATAAGGGTTTTATAAGAGATGACATAAACAATATACTAACTACAATTTTTTTTATTAGTATTATAACCTTAATAACAATATTAAACAATGAAATTGCTTAGATAACAATGAATTAAAATAGTCTTAGCAATAAGATCATAAAAATAATCTTTGGCCATACAAAACATCCCACTATCACTTGCTACACAAAAATAGTTTTATGTATGATGTCATGCTTGCATAGTAATTCTTCTCCATTTGACCATGCTACAAGATCTTACAAATAATTATATTCAACCAACATACCTTGTCTTTCCATAGTTTAAAAGACAATATAATTAATAAACTCAATCAATATTTTTTTCATCCATTTTACCTTAATAACTTAATTAAATATTCTATATTTCTAATTTAATTATATATAGCGAAAGGTAGGAAAAAGGATGAAAAGGTGAATTGCATGATGTAAAAGGGGCAAAACATATGAAAACTTAATGCACATTATTTACCCATTAGGTACAATGAAGATTGCAAGGCTATACAAAGAACTCCAAAAGAACTAGGTAAATAGGAGATACATAAAAATAGTACTTGAATAGATAGTAAGAGAAAAACAAGGTGTTTGTGAAGGAGAGAATAAATAATATATTTAAGAAAGTATTATCCAAAATTATTTTGGAGGGAGCTTTTGTAGAGAAAAGCAAATAGAGGATAATATTATAGTACCCAATAGTTAGAATTTCAAGACAATTGTGTGAAAAAGAGATAGAGGAAGAGGTCTCTCTCACATTTAATGCAACAACAAAATTATTCACTTTATAGGAGGTTAAGGAATATATCAAGAAGTTGGGTACAGGTAAGGCTTGCAACATGCATGGGATATAGGAAAAATACTTAAAATGAGGATTAAAGAGCCTAGTCTTCCAAATAAGAAGATATTGATTATTGAACTCAATTTGGTTTCTTAGGAGATTGGACAACTAGTCTAGCAATACCTCTCTATGAGAGTGGAGATGTAAATAATTATTCTAACTAGTAGACCCTAATGATCAAATCCCCTATTTTCAAAATTATTTGGAAGCATGGTTGAGCATATCTAATCAACAAGTGGGTTGAAGAAAAAGATAAGAGGGTAAATGACAAGCTAGTTTTAGGCCAAACCATTAACCTATAGATCATGACATTACTTTGAGGCATATCAATGAAAAATCTGGAAGGAAAAAAGGAAGCTTATTGTTATTTTGTGGACATCAAGAAAGACTTTCACATAGTGCTAAGAAGTGAATTGTGGAGTAGAACAAATGATCTAAGTATACTAGAGCAATATGGGGCAATAATTTATAGATTTGGTAAGGAATTTTGAGTAAAAATCAAATTTCAAGTAGACCTTTCATAAATCTTTAGGAGTGACACAAGATTTAAGCAAGGATGTCCATGATCTCCTACCTTATTTGGCTAATATATCAACACATTAAAAAAATGACAATCTACAAGGAAGGGGTCATGTTCTTTTAGAAAAGTATGACGTGATACTTTTGTATGCATATGAACTCATTTTGAATCCAAGGTCTACTTAAGGGTTGGAAAGAGTACTTAAATTTCTTAGAGCACTTTTACAAGGAGGTAGGCATGCAAGTAAATACCAATAAGACCAAGATCTTGAAGGCTTGGTAGTCTCCAATAAAGAAAAGAAATGAGTTTAACTTTTATTTTAAAGGGAGTCTCTTGGAAGACGTAATAGAGAAAATATTTTGAGATAACTTCAACAACAATCTTAGTTGGAAAATTTGTAGAAAATAATTTTGGGAGTTTGGAGAACACTTTTTGCATTACAAAATACTAGTAGAGAGGCTAAGTTATGAGATTAGAAAACTATTCGATTTTTATTTGGGCTATTACCAATTTTGGTGGTGCTTTATGGGTGTGAAGTGTGAGCTAACTACACATTATAAATCAGATGGAGAAAAATAGAGAGGATTCAAAAGTGATTGATAGCACACAAATCCAAGATAAAAGCTTCAATTCCTTACGATGTTCTTTTAGTATAAACAAGTACCTTCCTCGTTGAATAGTTCATCTCTTAAGATTATAGAAAAAATGAATAGATGGAGGCAAATAGATAGCCTACAATTGTCACCAAGGAAACTACCAGTGAGAGAAAAGAACTTAAAACTATGATGAAACTAAACAACAAATGGAATATCAACTTGAATGCATGTCCAAATAATAACAAAGACATAAGACATTTGCTATGCTTTACTATGGGGGGAAAGACATTAGGGAGAAAGAGGAAATATTATCTTGGTGATTTTAACCTTACATATGATCACAACCAAAAGACACATATAGGGGCACATATCTCTTGGGGAGAAAAGATGGTCAAAGCTCAATTGAGGACCAACTTACATCATCTTTGATGTGAAACACATACATGTAATAGACCAAAAGAAGAATGTGAGGAGATGGTACACATCTTTTGTACGATTGAGATAGACAAACAATTTATTTTGGATTGTGAAACTTATAATGACATTAGAACCAAACATGTAAATAATTTATGAGTAATTCCTTTATAAAGAATGTTGAGAAAATAAAGAAATTCATCAAAAACAAAATGAACATTGAAAACCTCCTTTAGGAAATATAGTTGCTATCAATTTTGCTTAATTAGTTACTAATAAATTCTTTGACAACAAATAAGAAATCATTATTATTCTTATTTAAGAAATATTTATATTTTCTAAAGTAGAGATGCAAGATTTATAACTTTAAAATGTTTCAAAATTATTTACCATGAATATCATTGGTCAAATTTGAGGTATTATGAACGAATTTTTAAGGCTTTTAGAATCTCTTTATAGTGAAAAATAAATATATTTTTAAAATAATTTTTTAATATATTTTATTTATAATTTTTTTTTTTGATAAAAGTGGCTAAGCCACTAAACTATTTTATTAAATTATAATCAAAATTCTACAAAAACCTGGTTCAAAAGATCATACTGACAGGAAAGAACCAGGAAGAAAACCTCCAGTTATAGCTCAGTACCATGAATACATATTCAAAAATTGGGATACAAGGTCCCACCAAAACCAACCACAACCCCGAATTTACAAAAAAAACCCATATCAAAGGGTCCAGATAAAATATATCACCCAACCACCCAATAGCCCCCAAAATAAAGAACCAAATACAATTATGCAAAATCAATGGACCAAAAACCAAGACAAATCATTCCTCCACCTCAGTACTAAAGTGATTTTCCTATATAAATACATAGAAAAATAATTAATAATACTATTATATTTTAATTCTTAATGATTTGATATATTAAGTTTTTTTAATAATTTAATATACTTAATATAATAGACTATAATATAATAATATTATATTTTAATACTTAATGATTTAGTATATTATATTATACATTATATTAATATATTAAATTAATACATGCAATAATATTTCTACTAAATAAAAAACATGAAAAATATTAGAATGCAAATTTGATTTTACTTTTATTTTTCAAGTATGTTTTAAAAAACAAATTTAATTAGCTTGAAAATTAATAAAAATTAAGATCAAAATTAATTACAGTTTATTTGTAATTTTTAGTTCAAGGAACTATAGGTAAGACATGTTTCTTAACTAGTGAATACTAACTTTGTTTTTAACAAATGAGCATGAAACTTTTTTTTTTATTTGACAAATATTTGTATATTGTTAAAGTAAATTTGTAAAATATATAACAAAATATTTGTATATTTAGTGAAAAAGGGCGGATTTTTAAAGCGAGTATAAACTTTTTTATCCCAATTTTTTAAGGCATTTTTTTAGCTAATATTTTTAAAAAAATTGAACTCTTCAAAAGTTGTTATATTTTTCATTCTATGCATTTTTATTTTTGTAACTAAAAATTGATTAATATTTTTAATTTCAGCAAATCAAAATTGATTGTTTTCTTTTCAAACATTATATTTTAATTTTTCTAAAGTAAAATTTAGGTGATGAGTACCTGAAGTGAGCATAATATTTTTGTTTTCCAATTTTATTGGTTTTTCTAAACTACCACTTCTCAAAGTGCAATGATGATTGAAAAATTAAAGTAAAACTCTTTTAAAAAACTTTAAAAATCTATATTAATTTTTCACAATTTTTTAGAAATTTTTTGAACTCTTCAAAACTTGTTATATTTTTCATTCTATGCATTTTTACTTCTTGGAACTAAAAATTGATTAATATTTTTAATTTCAGCAAGTCAAAATTGATTGTTTTCTTTTCAAACATTATATTTTAATTTTTCTAAAGTAAAATTTAGGTGATGAGTAGTGGAAGTGAGCATAATATTTTTGTTTTCTAGCTTTTCTTTTTTTACCACAATTTATCTACCACTTTTTAGAAGTACAAAGATGATTGAAAAATTAAAGTAAAATTCTCTTAAAAATCTTTCAATTTTTTTAAAAAATCTATATTAAATAAAAGATAACCAAAACAAAAAATAATAATAAATATGAAATATAACTACTTTTCAAATTAATAAGACTATATATATCATATCAAAGTAAAGGGGTTGCGGACTAGACTAGATATGCTTTGTCAAATTTGGAAACTATTCATATTACTTTGTCTGCCACATATTCTCCCACTAGTGTCAATGCATACAAATATAGCCTTTCTTCCCTTTTCACCTCATATGTACCAAAACAAATGCAGGGATCTCACAATTTTCTACCTAATTATTGTCATTTTCTTCTAGATATCATCTATCAAAAAATAGTCTCTTTGTTGAATGCTTATTTACTATTCTACTTGATCAAATGCCGATTTATTTGTTTATCTTGTTGCAACCATTGTAATGGTTGTTACTGCAGCTGAAATATTGAAGAATAATGGATTTGCAATGGAGAAAATTAAATTAAATTATAGTTTTGCAACTCTGATAGGTTACTATATGTAGATAGGGAGATAATCAAAGAGTTTAAATGCATTGAAGACAATAAACAAATTAAATCCTATCAAGCACCATGAAGTACAAACTAGAATGAAAATAAAAATAATAAACAAAGAACGTGCAAACCGATTTTCAAACTAGTGTTGATTGATCTCCATGGCTCTTCTCCACCTGCACAAGGATGCAAGATTTCGAAGGTTGATTGTAGAGGAGGAATGTTGGTTGCTCAATTCTGCAGCATAACAACCTGATGAAGATGATAGATGGATTGAAGACTGATTTTGACAGAGTGAAGATGCTAGAAGAAGATTCGATCGAAGAATGATTTTGACAGCATAAGGATGTCTGAAGATTCGATGCAAATGGCCTATGAAAGGTTTGATTTATAGATTTTCGATGTGGACAGAGATAAGATTTGATAAGATTGATAATGATTTGATTTTTGTCAAAAGAGGAAATGCAATGAGATGAGATAAGATTTTCGAAAGATAGAAAGATTTTGATTTATTGTTTTAAAGGAATTAAAACAAGATAAGATAAGATGTGAAAAAAATAGAAAGATTTTGATTCTCTTTCAAAGGAAATAAATCCTGAAAAAGATGAGAAGGATAATTGATGAATTATCTAATTAAATAAATTAATTAGATACACATGAGTTCAAATTTGGAAAGAAAGTGAGAAGATATTTTTAAGATTTTATTAATTAAATAAATTTTGGATTTATTTAATTAACGTTGAATTATGATTTCATTACATTAGAAGAATTGATAGAAATTATTTAATTAACATTAGAGGAATGTATGGAAATGAATATGAATTTAATTAATTAAATAAAATTTATTTAATTAAATAAATGATGACATGGGTACCTAGGGCAAAGCATGCTACAAGGTGTCTAAATGATGCAATGTTTGTGATAAGGTATCGTAAGAGGACAATTTTCTGATGTCTACACTATAAAATGTTGCTATATGCTAGCATAGTCAGATATCCAATGAACTAACTTAGTTGAATTGATTGTACATAAATCTTTACATCTATAGTTGACATGAAGGAAGAGACAAGGGGTAGGGCAATCCAAAAGGCCAAGGTATAATCCCCAAATCAAATGACCATTGAATTAATCTTACAATTTTCAGTTATATTCAATGCATGAGATTGGTATGACTGTTTTTGTTTTATTGATTCCATAGGTCAAAATAATATTGGTGAAATCAAGTAACTTTGACGAGTTGATGGCTTCTTCTACTACAAAAAAGAAATTTGCTAATGTAGATGAAAACAGTTAGATATCATATGCTTAATTTAGTAAGAGGAAAGTTGTGTTCAAGGAGATTAAATTTTGATATTTTTGACACTTTCTATCTTGTTGATCTACAGTATATGCAACCATTCTGATTTAAAAAAAAAAATAGTACTAAATTTCTATTACTATTATTATCGAAAAAATCAATAGTACTAAATTTCTATTACTATTATTATCGAACCCTTTGCTTGAAAATCATGTTGTATGTGAGGCCTGCACTCTCTTTTCTTCTCTAATTTTGTATATCATAAATGTATCTTAGATATTATGCCTATTGTAAATTTTAACTTTATAATTAGTTTACTTGTTTGTCATAGGTTATTTGGGTTAAGATCTAACATCTATTAATAAGTTTTGTACGCAGCGTCTTGTTGGAGATATAGTTATGTGGTTATTCATTGTATTTCATAATAAGTAGGCAGGTTGTTCATTGTATTTGATCTAAATATACATATTGTTAATTTTGAAAGCACAATACATGTTTCTTGTTTGTAACAACTTCACCATCTCACAAATTTCAAGATTAATATAAAACATAACAGACACAACAAATAAAAACAAGACTCTGCTCTAGAATTCTTATTTAAAATAATTATAATTAATAATTAAATTTACAATTATTATTATTATTATTTTTTATATAAAAGTTTACAATTATCTTTATTATTATATTAAAATTAGAATTATAATTGCATTTAAGATTACACTTGTTTTATCTACATTTGAAAGGCAACTTTGAATAAGTTCTAGGCCCCTTCCGTAAACGGTAAGACCACATCTTAAAGTACATCGAGGAAACGGACGAATCTGTAAATTAGCATAAAAGATGATGTAACTGGGAGGATGGTCAAAAAAAACTTCAAGGCGATTTAAAGAATAGGCACAGTTCAGGATTGGATGGAATAAATAAAGCATGGATTGGACATGCAAGTATCCAATGCAGCGGTAAATTTATATACCAGGTCCAAGTCCACCATACATACATTGCAACATACACAAAGTCCGAAAAGAACAGACAGCATAATGACTGTACCAAAACATGGTGAGTATGTCTGTGACTGAAATAAATGCAAGGACAAAATAGACTGTAACCAGATGCGCATGGTGCACATCGCGCCTTGGAGTATCGAATGCCTGCCAAGGATTGCTGTGATCACATCACATGATATGGACCCCTGAAACACTGTTTTGGATGGCTACATTTTGATTTTACATTGAAGTCCAGATTGCTGGGCTTGTGGGTCATTGCGAAATGTCAATTGGTATCACTGGTTTGCTAATGAGCAATAATTTTAGAGGGAATTCCTACATGGGTCTCTGAGTTTGGGCGAGGATGAGGAAAGGGGAGAAACATGGTGGCCAGAAAAAGAAGAAGAAGGGTAGAGGCAAGAAAGTTCTTATGAATAAGAAGGTGGGAGTGTGGTGTAGAACACAAAGTGGTATAATATGTTTGCCTCAGCCTAGTGCAGTTTGCTCTGGGATTAGGACCCGTGCTGCCTGCTCCATTCCTCAGGTATGCTCGGTACTCTACATCTCTAAATCACATGTTTCAGTTGTGCTTTTCAATGTCCTTGTTTATATTTTGCTATTGATTTAGTTTGAATCATATGTTTCCCTTAGATTTTTCAATGCCATTGTTTCTGTTCTGGTATTGGCTTGGTTTAAGTTGTTTTGGACATTTTTTGTGCGTAAAATATCTGTATTGCTTATGCTCAAGCTGCCTTGGGTATTTTTTCTTCAATTGATCAATGAGTTGGTTTTTGGGCTTTTAACTGTGGATTATACGCATGGCCTTTTCATTGTAGCAGGATAGCTGACCACCAAATTATACCATATTAATAGTGTAAATTCGTTACTAGATTATGTGATTTTGAGCTGGTGAGGTTCCGCGTTCAATCACTAACCTACATTTATCAAGACACTTGAGTAGAAATCTCCACCGGGGACAAATTCTGCAACAATAATACACAAAGGTTAACACAGGCCAGACAATCCCTAGGACTTGGAAATTGAACCTAATTGCAAGAGAAATTTGTCAGTTCTACAAAAGCTAAAATCCCAATTGTTTCACCTAAAGGTATCCCGCAAGAGATTTGTCCCTACAATTATTGGGGTAACCCATACTACTATGTGGTGCAATTTGATAGTTAGTAATCCTTTGCCCTTTAAATCATTCTTATCTAGAAAACTTATAGCTATTCAGATGACGTTTAAAAGGGCTACCGCTAGTAGTTTTAGCTGTCAGGCTCAGTATCTGGTGGCTCTGATTTCAGCTTCAATGTGTTTTTGCACACCTCTAGAGCGTCAGGGTTTGCAGTGTATGCAATTTCATGAAATAATCACGAGAGCAATACTCTTCAGTGTTGTACATCATCAAGCAAAGTAACAGGAGATCTGCTCCTAGCCGGCTGGTTTTGTTTGCTGTACTGCAGCAATACAACTCTCTCAAAATACTATTCACTAGGCTTCATCTCATTACCTGCAATTCTGAACTGTAAATATTTGATACTCCAAGTAACTCTGAATTTTCCCATTCATTATATAGATGAAGCTGCACCATGGCCATCTGAGAACTTCTTTCCGCTACTTATTACTCTCTATAATGGCTCCCAAATGAGGGTCCACTTGTCATTTTTATATGTGGAAAACCGGCTCTACTTAATATTTGATGAAAAAGAAAACATTTCGAAGAAAAATAAATAAAATCCTTGAAATGAGAACACTGTCCGTGGAAAACCAACCCTATCTGGGAATGCACCTGCAAACCTTTGTTCCTGCATTGTAGAGAGGTGCCAGGCTGGACTTCACTGTTCAGATGGGTTAGGTATATTTTGAACACTTTTCCAGCTATGCTTTGGAATAGATTCTGAGATGTTTGTCTGTCATTTCCTTTTGTTCTTTAGTTTGAGTCTTATATCAGTACTATGTTGAAGCCCACTGTCTAGTTTTTGCCACAAAGCCCTTTGAAAATGATCTATGGATTTAGCATCTCTGCCCTTGTTAATAGTTTTGGGCAACTCAAAGTAGCACACAATTTCTTTGAAGAAAAATCAGCTATTTGCTCACATACGGAGTCTTTTTACATAGACTAAAATTGCCTTCCTAATAAATTTGTCTGTGAGAACAAAACTGTTAGGAATAAGGTGTCTCAATCTTTGATATCCTAGCATTGATTTTTTAATGATTTAATGTTGAAATTATATTTGATAATTATCCCATGTTGCATTGTGAGTTACAACTTGTACTTTCTAATTCCGAGGAGGAGTCAAGTTGGAAGTCACCATTTACTAGTGGAGTTGTGCATGAAGGCATTTTCTATTTCATACTGAGTTTGCATCGAATGTGAGCACTTTGGAGGCGCAGTTATATTTTGGCAGGTGCAAGTTTTACATGTGCAGGTTTAGTGACAATTGGCAATTGAATATTGCATGTGTTAACATGTGGAAATTTATCGTTATGCATGTGTAGTGGTTTTGGCGCTTTCTATGTTGCATCTTTAGCTTTGGGTGTTGGATTTTAGAAATGTCTAATTAATGCATTGTAAGCTCCTATATATTGAGCACTTGTATTTTGGAGTTGTATGTTGATGTTTGTTGAAGTACTGTTTTGTTGCCGAAATTACTCCAAAATCAAGAAAAAGTGTGAAAACTTCTGCAAGAGCATAGCTCTGCAATTATATTGTAACTTGTTTGTTGTTGCTGAATAATATAATTGAGCTGTGTTTTGGAGTGTGGGGTTCTTCTCCCGAAAGGGTTTTCCCCACGTAAAATTATGTGTTATGTTTTCATTGTTTATCTGTTTATAATATGTATGTGCATTTAAATTTGTAACTGTTTAAGGTTTAAGAAATTTTCTGCAACTATTCTTCTGCTTGGATTGGTGTAGGAAGATTGGATTGATGTAGGAAGCATCTTCCGTGCACTCGACTTCCTTTCAAAAACAGGTCTTACAATTCACATTGATGCCAACCTTAGATCCTATCTAGTATCAACAAAAAGACAAATACATATTTTATATTTATATCCCAGGCTTGTGAGGCTAAAAGAATCTTTAATCTATTACACAACAGTTATCCTCACCAAATGTTACCATAACAAATTCATTTCTCCTTCATGTGAGATGTGCCACGCAAGAGGAATCCATTCTATGTTTACAATGTGCTTCCATCAATACCAACAATATTATGGTAGAATTTGATAAATCAACTAGAAATCATATGCATTTTTTACTTCCTCCAATCCTTTAGAACTAATTTCACATTAGTCTTCATCAAAATCATAAGTGGGGACAATTGAAGAGAGCAACCAAGGAGGAGCTTTGAGGTGGATGAGGGAGACAAACAATCACCCTCCATTGTCGACCTTGGATCAGCTTACTCTTCTAGAATCGACTCTGATTAGTGTTCTTTGTTGCATATGATCAGATTATCCTCTTTTTTCCTTTTCATTGTGGTTTTGCTTGGTTATGTATTGGTTTATGTTGGGGGACGGGTGCTCGGGTTGGTTTTTGATTAAGGGTTTTAGAAAGGTTTTAGGGTCAAATAAACTTTAATTTTTGCCTTTTTGAATTGAGTATCTGGTTGGTTATTTTCTTTTTTTGGGTAGGTAGAGACTGGTGTACTTCCTGGGAAAAAATATTTTGGAGTGTGGGAATTTATGGAGGAAGATGGAGCTGATAAAGTGGAAGAAGATGGAGAAAATAAAGAAGAGGATATAGAGCATAAGAAGAAATCATATAGAGAAGTCCTTAACAGTGAAGAGCAATTGGAGATTTCTGCAAAAGCTAAGTTCAAGGTGAAGGAAGCCAAAGGTGATGGAGGAATCCTCAGAGGTGAACAAGTAGGAGGAGAAAACAGTAAGGTGTCTCCTCCCTCAAAAATTCTCCTCATGGAGCCTAACATAGATATGTATTCTGTAGTTTCCAAAGAAGAAACAAGGTTAAAAAAATGTTGCTTGTAATTGCCCGTTTAATTCCTAAATGTGTGCAATCAATGTTTCAAAAGAAATCAATAAAGATAAATAACATTACACCAAACTCGCATTAGATAAAGATTAAATTGTTAAGAATGGTCAACCAACATATGAAGGGTTGTGTCCCTTGAGCAAGAGAAGGGATATAAGGAAGGTAGATCTAGAAGGAAAAGAAAGGGGAGGAATTATTAGGACCGATTACAAGTAATAGACAGCAGCACTAACAAATTAACTTATTTAAAATTAAATTATCATTCTCATGCAGCGATGAAGAGTTGTAACTATTGAAAAGGCAATAGAGGTGAAGAGGTGTGACTCCCTCAAACTTGAGATATAAAAGAGAGAGCATTTCATTTGAGAAAGACATCCATAACATCATTCAATGATTCAATTGAGAATAGAACCTTATGTGACTTTGCAAGATAATTAAATTATGTTCTCAAGAGTAGTGATGATGTGAGAAAGGTTGTAACTGTTTCAAATGTGAAAAGTTGTGACTTCCTCAATAATAAGATATAAAAGGGAGATCATTTCCTTGTGGAGAAATCATCAATGGGGAATAAATCTATCAATCAATTGAGAAATCAATTATCATTCTCATTTATTATGAAGGGTGGTGACTTACTTATTGTGAAGGGTGGTGTCTCCTTCAAGAAATGAATATAAAGGGCAAATCAATTCATTGATTTTTAATCAGGAACCATCTCTCATCCATCCATCAAAAAATCAGCAATCATCACTCATCTATCCATCAAGAAATCAAGCAATCATCACTTATCTATCCATCAAGACATCAAGAAATCAAAATATCAAAAAGATCAATCAAGCAAACAGCAATAAGTCTATCAATACATTCAATCATCAAATCATTCAAGCATCAATCATTCAATCATCAAAACATTCAATCATCAATTCATCCAAGTAAGACACATTCAAATATCAATTCAACATATCAATCAAGGGATCCAATTGGAAAAAGGAAAATAAGGAATTGAAATATATGATATCCTTTAGAAATAAATATTGGTTTCAGTAAGAATATTATTGGGAATAGCCATATATATATATATATATTTATTTTAATTGCGAAAATCAAGTTATTACAGCCTCTTGTAAGTAAATCTATTATAATTGCATAATGATATTTTATTAACATTTAATATAGCAGATTCCTTTAGCAATCTAGTTTGAATTTATAGAAGTGTTTTGCAAATAGGGAGGCCAATCAACCTTTTGAGTCACAAGATGTTGAAGGACTAGGATTTCTTAATATCAAGCACGCTACCCTGAGATGGATGAATTGGAGGTTCTTCCATACTTGTAGGTTGGGAGGCCAAATGGTGCTCTTGGGCTTGATTGAAGAGGACAACCTTCATGCATCTTATCAAGCATGCCACCCCGAGATGGATGAATTGAGGGTTCTGCCATACTCGTGTGCTAGGAGGCCAAAATGGTGCTCTTGGGCTTGATCAATGAGGACAGCCAGCCTCCAAGGCAGATTGAGGGGTGGAACGGATTTAGGATCATTCCATGCTCTCACAATAAAAGGGCCACCACCCTTGAGATTGTAGTTTGCAAGCATTTCTAGTGAATTCCTAATATGGTTGACTATAGGAATATGCCTTGGAATAATCATTAATGATGTTAAGGTATTTTGAATTCAAATATTAATGATGCTAGAACTGTAGATCTAAATATTATGCTGTTTTAGCTATGATGTATTGCTCTCAATATTATAATATTTTATGTATGAATTTGACAAATATTACCGTAAAGTTGATACTTGTTATTACTAATGTTAGTTTTTCTGTAATTATTATTGCTTTGCTGGCCTAAAATTAGGAATTTCCCAAAAGGGGACATTATGTTGCTATTTTCTTTGTAGCTATGGATAGAGAAAACCTTCCTTATGAATTTTTTATGATGATTGGCTTTTACGTGTTTGGGGCAAGAAACTAAGGTTTAATGTTTTGTTTTGTAGGATGGTGCAAAAAGGATTGTTTGCTGTTTTCTTTAGAAATCACAATGTGCAAAAGAGAGCACTTAGTAAAAAATACTGGAATGTGGGCAAGTCTCTATTTAACTCTGTAGCCTGGTCACCAGAGGTTTTGAATGAAGAAGTTCTTTCTTTTACTGTGCTTAGATGGATAACAATTAAAAATTTGCCGACTCAATTTTGGGCTTTCATCCCTCAATTGCTACAACCTATAAGCAAAGTTCTCCAGATAGAGGAGACAATGTTGGAATTGATTGTCATTGATGTCAAAGGAGTATGGGAGATTGTGAGAATATTGTCATTGATGTCAAAGTGAATGAATGAAGTAATTGTCATTGATGTCAAAGGCATATGGACGATTGGCAAGGAAGTTGTCATTGATGTCAAAGTGGATAGACAAGATTGTTGGATTATTATCATTAATGTCAAAGGTGTGAAGAGCATTTTGTCAATGAAGGAAATCGTTGTTCACAAAGAAAGTCGATGATCAAATGAAGGCCAAAGGCCACTAATCAGCATCCAAAAGAAAAGGTTATGATTTGTCACAAGTGTGCATTAGTTTAGATCAGAAAGTCATGTTTATGCTTGGTCAAGATTGCTGGCTGATCACAATTGATACATAAAAGATTCATATATCTGTATGAAGGCACCCAAGACATTTAAAGTTATGTTGGTTGGCTTCCTTAAGAAATAAAACATAGTTAGATCGCCCAAGTTTTTATATATATAAGGGAGTGATAATAATAGAAAAATGGCAGCAATTACAATAAATAAAAAGCAGCGATTAAAAAGGAGGGAAGTGAGTCATAAAAGAAAATATTAATGATTAAGAAAGCAAATGTTAATAATTAAAAGGCAGCACTTACGTTAATAAAGTCAGAAATTTGTCCATGAAGGCAGGGTTTGAGTAAAAAGGGGACTATGAATTAGTTTCAAAGAGTAGCAATTACTTTTATAAAATGGTGCGATTCATATGGGTAGTAATCCACATAAAGAATAAGTGATAAGAGTGGAGTTATCATTGTTCTAAAAGAGCAACGATTAATAGTCATTTTAAGAGAGCAATCATTAAATTTAGAAGACAGCGCTTGAATAGAGTGAAGAGAAGATTTAGGAATTAGTTTTAACAAAAGGACATATCCTTTTAGTAGGAAATCTCTCTTCTAAAAGATGCATCCTTTCATATGAAGATAAATATATAAAAGGAAATCAGATTGTGTGGAATTAGAGTCTGTGAAGTGTACAAAGAATATTGTATATACACAATAGAGAGATGTGTTGAGATGAGGAGTGAGATGTGAAGAAACACAATGTAATATCATTCAGTTAATAGAGCAGATCAATCACAGCAGACATATGAATATATTATGAACAGTTTTGAAAGGAAAAAAATGCAGATTTAAAAGAGAACATACAGATTTGAAGGGGAGTATAAGTGGATAATGAAACATCATTTACAAGGCAGATTGAATGAAGAAGATATGAGTGTGGGAGAATGAATAGAACATATATGTAGATCATTCAATGTTGAAAAAATAAGAAGAGTATAAGGTGAGAACATACAAGCATACAAGTATATTTATGTTATGGTAAATGAGAAGAGGGGAATCATGGAATGAATAAATAAAGGGGAATAAAATAAGGTCATCATCCGGTGAAGAAGCAACATTGTGAAGGTGATATCATATTGGAGAGGTTGGTGCCTCATACGAAACAAGGTTGGTGCCTCATATCAAAGAGATTGGAGTCTCTTATTGAGTTGTTGCTTAGATGTGGGGATTGGTGTCTCCAGTGGGTTGGTGCCTACAAATCATTTAAGAGGGGATTGGTGCCTCGTGTGGGTTGGTGCCTACAAATCATTTAAGAGGGGATTGGTGTCTCCTGTAGGTTGGTGCCTACAAAGATTGTAAAAGAGACTTATATAAAAATAATATTTTGTTGTGATTCTCTTGTAAGGGTTTCCATGTAAATCGTGTGTTTTTGTGTTGCATAATTATTAGATCTTATGTGAATGATATTGTGCAATTAATATTATTGTGGTTGTTAGTTTGAAAAAGTAAAGTTTGGCTTATACTAATTCACCCCTCCTCTCAATATAATCAGACAAAGCTACTTTGCCACACATGGATGCGAGGGTTCTAGTCTCTCTCCTACTTGGCTTTAATATTCTTGAGAAATTAAGAATAAACATGGGGAGTTATATGGTGTCTTGTAATTGGAACTTCTGGGAGGGCTAAATGCTTGTTTCCTGTGTAAAAATGAAGGGCACCAAAAAAGGGATTGCCCAAAGATTAAGAGATACAACAATTTCAGGCCCAAATTCAAAGAAAAAAAATAATGCTCAAAACACTCAAGCTGATAATAACAAAGATAAAAAAGAGATAGGAGATTCCATAAAAGATGGAGTAACTAAAAGTAGCAACAGTCTTGAGAGTCTTAACAAAGACACTCATAATATAGAAAATACTAACAAGAATATTGAAGTGGAAGCCATTGAGGTGGTCAACCAACACAAGAAAAGTGTTCAAGAGCTAGTGCTAGATAAAATAAAAGAAAGAATGTGGGCTGAGAAAAAAACCGGAAGATGCTTATAACAAGATTAAAAATGATACTTACCCCACATTAGAGCCAAATGTGGGGATTAGGAACTTAACAAAGGAGAATACTTTGGAAAGGGACAAAGAAAACATTGTTTTAGACTACAATAACCCCTTGTTCATTAGTGATGAGCAACAGGGAATGGAAATTGAAATAAAGGAAGACAAAAAGGATGAGAAGAAGAAGAGAAAAGTTGAGTAGAGAAGACAACGGTCAAAAAAATAGAGAGAGGGGGAAAGATGAAAAGATCCCAAAATGTTTTGACAGACCACATAAAAATAAGAAAGCTTCTAAAACCCTTACCAAACAAAGATGAGTCTAAAATGCATTAGTTGAAACATAATGGGACTTGAGTCTCTTGATAGGAAATACATAATTCGAAGTTTTTGTAATAAGAATAAATCCTTGGACTTCTTTCTTTTGCAAGAAGTCAAAGTTGTGGGGTTTTAATTGGAAATTAATCTGAAGTTCATATGGAAAGATGCTATTTAGTTCTACACCAATCATGACAAGGGGAGAGGGGGCACTACTATTTTAATAAATAATAAATGGGCCAACCATATTAATGAGAGAGGTGGTTTTAAGGCAGCCTGGAAAGAAAATAAGCAATTCTTTGGGATAGCAAGGATGTTTGGCTTACATGGTGCATTAGTCAAAAAGAGAGAGGAGGATCTATTGTAGACTTGATAGATTCTATGCACATAATAACTACTTTAGATTTGAGCCCATTGACAATGACAATAGTGTTAAATTTCATCCTTGCACTATCTTAGGTCATCATCCCATTGAAGCTAGAATTTTACTACAAGGTAATAGCACCAATAATAAGCTAAGAAGAGATAACATGTTCAAACTCAATACTGAGTTACTCAACATTCAAGATTGTAGTGATGGAATCTACACATTGAGGGTGATTAACAAAAATATTTTGAGAGGGTATCCATACACTGTATAGTTGAATAGGAATGTCAATAGTTGGAGATTTTTTTTTCAAATTATGAGTAAAAAGTTTTCTCTTGATGGAATAAAGATAGAGAGTAAGTTTCAAGAGGACCTTTATATTGTTGAGAGTCTCCTTCAAAATAATCCTAATAATGAGAAACCAATTGTAGAAATGATAGACACTAAACATAAGTTGAGGTGTATTTAGACTATAGAAGCTCAAGGTATGAAAATTAGGGCTAAATTGAATTAGCTTATATCAGGGGATAAAAGGTCGTTTTTTTTCAATTTTCTCAAGATTAAGAATATCAAAGAGGACATTGGGCCAATTTGGGTGGACAATGCCTAGATCAAGGATGAATTTCAAAAAAATCTACGAGAACTTGTTTACCTCCAATGATGAATGTAGAGAAGCTCAAGAGTATTGTAGACAAATAATTCTTAAAAAGATCAAGGATGATGATGCTAGCATCCTAGACAAGGATATTAGTAAGGATGAAATCATTAAAACCATTAAATCCTCTAAAAAATGATAAGTCTCCAAGAATTGATGGATTGCATACTAAATTTTATAAGAAAAATATTGATTGGGTTGTTGATGACTTATTGTTGGTTGACAATGAGACTATTAGAAAAGGGACATTGGGAAGGGATATTAATAGAGATGTTATAAAGTTGTTATCCAAAGAAGGGGATAGAGCACAAATGAGGAATTGGAGATCTATCACTCTTCTTAATGTCTCCTACATAATATTAGCCAAGATTTTGGCTTTCAAATTTATTGACATTCTTTCAAATTTCATTAATACCACTTAAATTGGTTTCATTAAAGGCATATATATTTTACAAAACTTGATCACTAGTTGGGAAGCTATGAACTGGGCTAAGATCACTGACTAGAATGTTGGCATGCTTCTTCTTGATTTTGAGAAAGCATTTGACAAGGTTGAGTGGTCGTTCATTGTCATGACAATGGAGGCTTTTGGGTTTCCACCCAAGTTTTGTAAGATACTTAAAGTGTTGTTTAGTTTAAGGATGTTGACACTCAAATTGATGTCAATGGTACCTTAACTGAGCCTTTTACTCTTCAAAAGTATATCAGACAAGATTTTCCCTTGGCTTTAGCCTTGTTTGTGATTGCTTTAGATGCACAACATTTTTTACTTATAACAAATAGTAATGGGGAGAAGATCAAAGGACTTATTCTTCCAAACAATGATGATCTACTTAACATACAATTTGTAGATGATATTGTACTTTTTGTGGATCTGGAAGAGAAGAACTTTGAAAGTATGATGAATAAATTGATTTTTTCTTTTTTTGTAAAGAATTTGGTGCAAAAATCTTAGAAAGTAAGTCTATTCTTCTTAGCTAACAAGAACTCTCTCCTGATTGGTTCAATAAGAAGGGTATTATTTGGGGACCCCTTAACAAGCAACTAAGATATCTTGGCATCTCCTTTTTTATTAATTCGTCTATGAAAGATATGTGGGACTGGATACATGATAAAATTGATAGAAAAAATTCCAAATGGAACAAGCAGTATCTATTTATGGTTGGAAAAATCTAGGTTTGTCAAAAGATTGTCTTTTTATAGAATTTATTATGCCTATGTCTGGTTTTTCAATAGTCACCAAATCAATGACATTTAGATGGTTATTAGAAAGTTTTTTTTGTCAGATGGAAATTGAACTAAAAAGAGGACATCTGTCAATTGGTAGCGGTGTTGCCAAGACAAAGATCTTGGTAGGCTTGGCCTAAAAGATTTGAAGATTCAAGGGATCACTCTTGCTACAAAATGGATAATTAAGGCCTTTAATGGTGAGGAACCTTGGAAGGTTTTCATTAGGAACAATATTCAGATGGTTGTTCCTAAAAAAACCAAACAATGGAAAGGGTTTCATCTACAAGATATTTTATTTGGTGAATTTTCTGTCTCTCCCTTTGGCTCTAATGCACTTAGGAGTATTTGGAAAGCATGGGAGATGGTAAAGAATTTCATAAAAGGCTGCAGTGTTTATGAAAAAGGAAAAAAACACATTTTTTAGTTTCGTGTCTATATTGTGGAACCTTCATTGGAACAATAAACCTCTTGCTCTCCTTCAAGGGTGTTCTACTATAAAATGAATAGTAAGGGGTTAGTGTTTTTGATGACATCAGTTGAGAGGTTGGAATTGACTCAATAATAAATTTGGATTGCCTTAGTCACAAAGAAAAACTTATTTGGTCTTGAAGAAAGCATGCTACAATCTATACCTCCTTATTGATATCAACTTCATTATTGAAATTTATGAGAATTTCTTATGGGAGGATGGCTCATTTTAAAACAAATTAGCCCCAAGAAGCGCTATGTAATGTCCCCTTCTCAATTGTGATCGATTCAATTGACCGTTGGCCTATTCTGGAGACCCGTAGGCTACTCGGAGGGCAAAATTAGGGTTTCCTATTTTTGAGGAGGTTGTTGTTTGAAGATCGAAGATTGGATTGCGGATTCTTTCTGGGTTTTCAGAGAGCTTCGTAGTGGTATAGCTTGTTTGGTGTTCTGAGCAATTTCATGAATTTACTATTTTAAGTAAATTCTATTTCTGGCAGTGGTCCTGTTGGCTCTCTTCTTCAACCAGTTCAGTTGGTAATTTGATTTTTGGCCTTTGGATGCATTTTCTGGAGAGATAAGTTATTTTCATATTATAATGTTATATTTTAATATTATAACCCCTTGACCTAGCATTATAACTTTATGTTGTTTTAAAAAGGGGGATTTTGAGGGTGAAGGCCTCATCAGGAGATAATTTATATTTTAAGGCCAAATTATGGGTTGGAGAAGTGGGACGCCTACTTGAGAGAAAGATTAATTTTTATAAAAGTGAAATATTGCCTTATGAGAAAAGGACGCCACCTTTGGAGGGAAAAGAGTTGAAGTCAAATTTGAATTTGGGCGCCCTTCTTGAAGCTTCTAGAAGATTCTCCTCAAGTCTTTATATGCTAGCCTCAGCTCTTCATTTGCCATCTTTTGTCTACCATATCGTTATGCTGCTGGATTGTCTTTAGGCACACGCTTCGAGGAAAGCATACCTCCTAGCAATGGCTCATCTTCTTGCTTGAAAGATAGCAACTAGTTGAGAAGTAGATTGTAGTTGAGTTGTTTTAGCATTGCATTTGAGTTTCCTAGCATATTAGTTCAGTTTCCTTGCATTTTAGACATATTTTGGAGTTGCTGAATATCATAGCTGATTGTAAGAATTGCTTATATCTCATGAAATAAAAATATTATCGTTCTAGGTGTTTTTCCTTCTTCTCAGCCTGGGGCAACCCCTTCCTAGAAGTTTTAGATTTTATTTTGCTGTCTTAGATTTTATCTTGCAAAAATCGCCCTTCTCTGGGCCGTACCATTTTGTCTTGCCTGGCAAGTGTTTAGAAAAAAAAAATACTTCAATTTGTTAGTTGTTTCTTAGTCTAGTCTTCATTGTCATCATCCTAGCATTCGTTTGCATCAAGTCTCATGTCATTCTGGCAAGTATTGAGTGAGTTGTGAGTATTTTAGTGAGTTCTAGTGTTGCTGATTACTTCATTTCAATCGCTGGTCTGTCATATCAGTCTTGAATAAATGTAAGTTGTGAGGAGATTGAGTCTTGAGAGTCTTGTTAAGCATTGAGTAAATCATATTTAATTTTGCAGCATTGGAGGACTTTCTAATATGGGGTTTTGGCAAGCATTCTATCATATTGTAAGCTGAATAGTAGTACTATCAGCAATTCTCCTTTCTCTCTTTCACTTACTTATTTGTACTTCCCATTGAATAAGTGGAAGAGGCTGGCTTGCTGCCTATTTACTTTCAGTCAGTAGTTTTAGGGACCCTCAGACCATATGCTCGCCATCACTCAGCGCCATCTTGGTTAGAGTTACTTCAGCTCATCTTGCATAAGATCCTCTGACCATATGCTCGTCTACCCTAGACGCATTCTTGGTTAGAGTTCCCTTCCACTTCTGCATCTGCATTAGATCCTCTGACCATATGCTCACACCTTGCCCACATCAGGATCCTGGTGTACATCCTTGGTTAGAGTTGCTTTCGCATCGTTTTGGTTTTAGAGCTAACCTTAACGGGTGTGTGTTGATTGTAATTGTAATTGGAAAAAACAAAAAAAAAATAGTCCGGTTCATTACACGCTATAGGATTTTAATTGATTGGAGGTCATAAGTCATGTGAATAGAAGTTGGAACCTTACTCTTAGTCAAAGTCAATGGCATAAAATCTTTAATTGTTGTTGGTTCAATATTATTGATCCTAAAAAGTCATGTTTTAAGTAGTTGCTTTTGCTTAATAAACTAGCTGTTGGTATGAATTGTTTTAAGTTTGACCCAATTAAGAGCATGTGTAAAATTTGTAATAGGCCTGAGACTATTAAATATATATTTTTTATTGCAATTTTGCTATGGAAATTTGGTTGCTTTTCCTTTATGATCTAGGGGGTACTTTTTTTGGCATGAAATATTATTTGGTTAAGTTGATGGGATTATAAACATTATAATTATTTTTGACTTATTTTGACTACTAAGATTTTTTGGTTCTAATAGAAATGTAGGGATGAGGATAATTTTCAGGGCAAGAGAAGACAACTTACGAAGTCTTCAAGAAGACTCACTTTCCAACACATTGCTATGCAGGTTACTATGACACTAGAGATATCAAAAGAGAAATTTTTGGAGCTTATGGATGAAGGACAAGCATGCATCAAGAGATCTGATATCAAAATTGCTAAATTTTGGCCACATGATGCTAGGAAGGAAGATGATAAGGTTACCAAACAATATATGCCACTCTAGAATAAATATAATAAGAGTTTTAATTTTGTTAGGTTGTTGGAAGATATGGGACTCAAGAAGAGAGAAATATGTTCAGATGGAGCTGATCTAGAGGGGGTTAGGCAAAATGACAATATAAGAGCAATTACTCCTCTTATTGGTTCTTTTGAGATTGACAATTATAAAAGAAGTTGTAAGATATGATGTATTTAAAATGTGGCTTATGTTGTATTGACTTTTTTTTTTTTGAATTGATTATCTATTACCAAAATAAAAACAACAAGTTACAACATGATTTAGGTGCTCCGGGGCAATTTGAGTTCAAGGACACTATTGTCCATACATATGTACAATACTATCATAACAACCACAAAATTAAGACTTCCTATACAATTGTTGATCACATAGTGCAAAAGGACACCGATACATAACATACAAAAGTCAAATGACATCATTTATTTCAACTTTCATTATAACTATCAATTCCTTTAAAGTACCAATTGGAGGAGAAATTGCTGAAATGTCATAATTCTATCTAACAATCTCCAAATCAACACCTTCAAAGCACTTTTCCTTTTCCCTAAGTCCCATATTTTCCAACAACATATCAAAGGTGAAATTCTTCTTGTATCTATTTTGGAATTGCGTATAGTGCTTAACAACCTTGTTATTGTTGCATAGATAGTTGCCGTTACACCAAAAGATCGACTTGTTAATGCGTGATACAACCGCCATAGTTAATGAATCCACGGGAGGCGGTTAAGCCATGTCACGATCCCGAGCATTGTGCTGCACAACACAAGGAGACCAAGGGCACACACCTTGCAACAATCCCTCTCCAGCGCAAGCGAGGGGTTCAAACTTGTGATCTAGGATCTGATACCAATTGTTGCACAAACGGTTGTTGTTGCACCAAAAGATCGATCTGTTAATGCTCGATACAACCACCAGAGATAATGAATCCATGGGAGGTGGTTAAGCCATGTCACGAATTCGAGCGTTGCGCTACACAACACAAGGAGGCCAAGGGCGCACACCTTGCAATAGTTATCTACTTGCCTGGCATTATGAGGCTAGAATTTGGTTGTTTTGATTTTTGATCTCTTGATAGATGCTTGACCTTCATCCGTCAACTCCAAGAATTTGTTTTTGGATATCTCAAGTGTCATGGTAACCCTCATAGCAATATTATGAAAGGTGAGTTTTCTAGAAGATTTTGTAAGGTGTCTTCTCTTGCCCTAAAAATTATCCTCATTTCTCCATCTCCAAAGTAACTAAAGGATCTCAATAGTTAAAATAAGCTAGAAAATATTGTAGTGCAAATCCAACACCTTAACATAGCTAAACAAAATCTCATGCGAAGAGAAATTACTGCTCCTATCCCAATCCCTAGGTAAAAAATGAACATCAACCAAATCTCCTTAGCAAAGTTGCATTAAAAGTAATGTGTTCAATAGTTTAAGAAGAATTAAAAATTTTACACATACTTTTAGTTGGGCTAGATTTAAAACAATTCATGCCAACATCTAATCTCTTCAACAAAAACCACCACTTAAAACAAAACTTTTTAGGATAAATGACATTAGACCAACAATACTTAAAATTTTTGGACCATTGACTTTGACTAAGGTTAAGGTTCCAACTACTATTTAGATGATTGATGACTTCCTAGGAGTTAGTTAATATCCCATACAACTTCTTAGGGCTTTTTTTTTTGACAAATTGCTACTATAGGGGGTAGCTCCCTTGCATTAATTTAAAAACTAGTACAAACAGACCAAGCCACAAAGAGTGAAAAACAAGATTCTTTTGCCCACTATGACCTCTTGTGAATGCTCAATCTGGACTGGCGAAAGGATATACCTATTGACTCTAAGTGAAAACGCATAGGTTTCCATATTATTTCTACATAAACCATCATGGAGAAGGGCGATCAGATTCAACAATGAGCTATTGTTAGCACCTATCTCGATACATATAGCATCAACAATCATACCAACTGTCGGCTCTAAGTAACTCACAGGCGAATGGAAGGACCGCTTGCGCCTCAAGAAAGCCTCATCATTCACAAAGGTAGATACCCCTTAGGTAGCTTTACCAAATTATAATCTAGAGTCATAGAAGATGAGCAGGTACCCATTTTGTTTGGAGACTGGTCTATGATGAAGCAGTGTCTGAGATGATGGACAACACCACTTGGTCAATTACATGTTTTGATAAAAGATTCGCTTCAATATTAGCTTCGTGATAAATGTGTTTAATAGTGTAGTCTCCTATATCGTCCAATATGGATCGAATGCTAGCTAACCACATTTGAGACTTCTAGCTTGGCGCGTGGTTTGTGGCAATTGTATTTACCATGTTGAGTGAATCCACTTCGATGTCCAAAAAGGAAATATTTTTCTCTTGACATAATATCAAACCCACCCGTAGTGCCACATATTCGGCATCGTTATTTGTTACATCTGGGAGCTTGATGGATCCACCCCAAACAAGAAGACCACTGTCATTTCGTATTATAAATCCGGCACTAGATGGACTAGGATTGCCCTTGTACGCTCCATCAAAATTTATCTTCAGCCTACCGGAAGGAGGAAGACACCAACGAGTAGTGGAGCGTTTATCTTCATTTTTTATCACACTCCCTTTTGGGGTCTTAGGGCTTATTTTAAGAAAATAAGATCCATCAACCCATAGAAGATTTTCATAAGTTTTTGTATTGAATCTTATATCAATAGGGAAGTGCATGTTGTGAAATGCTTTCTTCATGATTGAATAAGTCCTTTGGGACCATGGTAAACCAAACTTACTATTGAGCCAGTGCCAATCTCTCACTTGATTACTTTCCACTATGTCATTGAAAACACTATTCCCCTTACTATTCCATTTTTTGCCAAACATCCTTGAAGTAGAGCAAGATGTTTATTGTTTTAATGTACTCCACCATATGGATTTGAAATTATAGAATCAACCAATGACATATTCTCCCATGTAAGACTAGCTTATTGATTAGGTACTGTTGACGTGGTTTTTGAGACCGCACCAACACAGAATAAAGTTTCCCAACGGATACCCTATCCTCTCTTGAACAAAGTATTCAGCATGCTAAGATTGCGAGTAAGATCATGCTTTCAACTCCAAGGTTCCGAATACTTAGAATACCCTCAGTTGGTTTGATGTGAGTTGCTGTGTTCTCACGAGGGGACTTACACAATTGTTCGATAGCTGACAACAGACAGTAGACTAAGGGCGTTGCATGCAATTCGAATGATTTGGCAAATGAGCACAAGTTTCCTAATTCTAACCAGAAATGAACTGAAATTAAAGAGTGTAGGGATAAGAGTGTTCTAGTCTACTCTAGGGTGTGGGACATGGCGATCAATTCTCACAAGCTTCAACCAAGCTCCGTTTTGCCTCACTTTGGACAGCTTCCGCGGAACTGGTGCAATCTTCAAAGGAGTGACTTAAGATGTTCAGATCACGATTCAGCATGAAGACACCATCACAACGACGCACGCCAACATATAAACCGTAATCGAAGTTAAGTTTTACAAAGTTCCAGTTGACCACGCAAGGCGAACCCACCGTCAGCAAGCCCGCTAGTGGTATGGACGAACGAAGTCTTGTTCAAATCGAGCACCACATTCCACAATTGCTAAGTACTTGCATGAAATGAAATCTACTTTACTTTAAGCTACTTCAAAGATGCTATGTGAATTGGAAGGACGAAGAAGCCTCAACAACTATTCACAACAAAGAAGAATTCACCATCAATGAAAATTCTTTTATTATGAAAGCATACATGACAACTTCTTACAAAGTATCCAAAGGGAAGACTTTCCTTCCTTTTCAATCTACACTACTTTCTACACTATCAACTTCTCTCTACTCCTCTAAGCTCTGCTTCTACCTCTAAATCTAATTTCTAATGAATATCCAAATGAGGGGGACTCCCCCTTTATATAGCTAGCCAAATCCCAAAAGACGGCTAGGGTTACAATCGATAGAGTGGCCAGAATCGTGCCACCTCAGCCCTAAACAAGATTTGCCCTAAAAACCGCCACAAAGGAGAGGGGTAATAAATGAGCCATAATGTCCATTATTCCTTCTAGAAGATTCCGTTTGTAGATGCGTTCACACTATCCTTGATCTTCTTCTTGACGTTGTTCTTTGAATTCTTCCACTTGAGGGTCTTCATCTTTGTCACTTGAGCTAACACTTAGCCATTTCTTGCAACTTTTTCTTCCTTCGAGATTGAAACTCGTAACTTTATCTTCCTCCGAGGGTTGTGGTATCATCGTGCTTCACCACTTCTAGACATCGTGCTCTGGCCTCGATATTCCTCTGCAAAACAAGAGAGGAGAAGGGTATTAGAATATTTCATAATATAAATTCAACTTACTTACCAGGATTTTCATGCTTTGATCTCCAAGCGCTCATCGCCAACTTCGTGTTCAAGTCCATGCCTTAGACAAACTTCATCTTTGAGAAATTCATTTCACTACCTGGGGCTCCGATACTCAATTTCGTTCAACTCTGGCCCTGGAAGACTATCCTCACGAAGGATTTAAGCAAATTCACCTAGGCAGTTTCTTTCAAATTCATTTTCTCGAGAATTTCACCTTGAAAACATATTTTCTTCACACTTGCCTTAGAAAATTTTCAAATTTTCCCTTAGGAAAACTCATCAACCTAGTGCCCACTTGAAATCTTCATCACACAAACCTCAGCAAGCTGTGGAAGACCTTAAAATCAACTCCTCAACAGAAATCATCAATACCCAGAAGAAAATTTCCATCAGAACACGTCGAACTCATGGGTGCACAACGAACGGGTTCATTTGATTTTTTAAATTTCGAACCTTAGAAAATTATTTCCCTGTGAAATTTAAATCCGTTCTTCATCTGTGATCGTCTTGTTGCTCTGACTTGGAAATTTTTTATCAACCCGTGCAGCTGGCATTTACCGACTTCATCTCCGACAATTTCACTCGGACTACAGAAAAAGATTTTATCACTTCAAGCCCAGGCGTATTCTCTTAAGGAAGAGAATATTTTTTGCCTTAGAAATTTTAATATCCAACTCGATCAACTTTGCCTGTGAAAATATCAACTTCACTTAGAATTTTTTTTTTTTTTTTATGAAGGCACCCGGCACATTTTATTTTTCTAGCCACCACTTTGCATTTTATTTTACCCCTCCAATGCCTAGCAACTTTGTTCTATTCATCATCCACATTTTATTTCACACTTTGAAAATATCTTCTCTTGAAGCTCCAACGCCTTGGGAAAAATTATCAACCCTTAACATTCCCAACGCCTAACCACCTATCACTGCACCACTTAGCAATTTTGCTTTTCTCCACCTTGTATTTTATTCATCACCCTTGAAAAGCATTTAAATTTCCACGCCTAACACATTTACCCTTCAATTCCACCTTGGGCGCATATCATGTGTGAAGAATATTCAGCGTGCCTAACATACTCAAATTCTCACTCACCACATTACACATGCTTGAGCGCATTTGGCACTTGAGGAAGGATAATAACCACGCCTTGGAGTATTTTATTTCACACTTTATTCACCCTCCATCTTACTTCAACTTGAGCACATTTGGCATGTAGTGGAGGATGGGCGCATTTTGCCTTTAGTGGAGGATGGAACTCCTTTGACTCTTTGACTTTCTTGCTGGACATGGGCGCAAATGGAGGCATGAGGTGGATAATGTTCATTACTTAGAATATTTTCTATCCTTTTGCTTGTGAGGGCGCATTTCTACCTATGCAAGTGGATGAAACTTTGCCTTAGAAAATTTTTCCTGCTTCCACCTCACCAACTTGCTTCATGTCTTGGTATTTATAGTAAGCCTCTGAATTTGCATTTCTGAGGCTCGGAACGATTTGAAATTTTGCGCACTGCATCCTCATAACCTTGTTGCCCTGTCGACACTGCCATTTTTAACCGGCCTGCTATTTTTAGCATGTTTCTGAAGGTGGCTTATTATAAATAGTAAGCTCATGTTTCTGATAGCTCCCATGCTCCGATCGAGTTGAAATTTGGATGAGGCACTCCTCACCACGTGACCTGTCTGTCGACATCAACGCATGCACTTGATTTACTATTTTTAGCCAGCTTCCAAATTGACTTACTATAAATAGTAAGTGCTCCGTTTGACTTGAAATTTTACCAGCAGATAGCCTGAAGGATGCTGATCGCGGTGGTTTACACCGGTTTTCGAAAATTCTGACTTTTTGCGTCTATTTTAAGGCTCCGAAGCTGGAAACCCTAATTTGCTCTGCATGCATATCAAAAGAACTCTGTGTGCTTTCGTTTCTGTGGTACTGCGATCAGCTCGTGATTCTGAACTGCTGGGAAGCGGCTGCCGGGACACACCTGCTAAAAATAGCAAGTTCCTTACTGAGTGGTTATCTTTGTTTGCATGTCACACCATCGCGAAGGTCTCGAAAAACCCATCAGGAATCATCCGACATGCAAAAGAAACCCTGACATGCAAACCCTAAAAATAGCCTCGGAAGGCTGAATTCTGAAAGTGGTCGTCTCATCTTGCATGTTATATCATTGTGAAGGTCTTGAAAAACCGGAAGGAATATCAGACATGCAAGAAAAACTCGCATCTGAACCCGAAATTTGTCTTGGGGCCGGTTGCTAAAAATAGTAAGTCCCCTGTTTTGCTCAAATTTTTGCGCCGCAACGATCGATGTGTTACGAATCTTTGTGTCGAATTTCAAAAATGTTGATTGATTACTTTGTAATTACACTTACTAAAAATAGTAAGTACCTCGAGAATCTGATGAAATTTACGTGAAAACCTGCTTTGGAAGCATCTTGACAACACTTGTTAAGCTCAATTTTCAATTTGACTTTATTAGACCTTAAGTTGGCTGGAAAGACTCAAACCCTAATTTTCAGACTTGGCCGAATTCACGTTGAAGCTTGCAGACGGGAACGTCCCCAAAAAGCAGATCACAGAAAAGAGACAGACGGAGAGAGAGAGACACAAAAACCAAAGCCAAAAGACCAGAATGGAGCAAAAATTAGGGGTCCCCATCTTGAATGGGGCGATGTGTGAAAAGGTCACAATAGGTACCTAAGCACTTAGTGGTTGGTGAAACAACAAATGTTATAGCCAACAAGTATAGCCTAAATTTTTGTAGGGCATCATGCTTAGTTGTTGTGTAGTTGTGCCCAACTATAGTCAACTTCCTACTTCCAAAGTAAATTGGGTTCTCTAAATTCTCTTCACTTGGTTGCACTAGGATTGTCCCAGTGGTAACACCGAAGGCATTTACTTGTACATGGAATAGTGATCTCCAATTTGGAAATTGTAGTATTGGCATGGTTAAAAGTTTCTCTTTCGATGTATCAAGTGCTTGTTGATGGAACATGGTAGGGATAAATGACTCTTCATTAGCAAGTCCTCTAGTGGCACAAAATTGCATGCATATTTCTAGTTGGAGAATGACAACAACCTTAGCCGGATCCACTAGCATGCCTTTTTTCGCATATGATGTGGCTGAGCAATTTGCCAATAAGTGTCACGAATGTGTACCTTTTCAAGTTGAGAGAAATGCTAAGCTAGCTATAGTGGTCAAGCATGGAGCACAAGATGTCAATATGGCTAGTGTCCATTCCATACATTGTTTGGTCATCAAGATACACCTGCAAAAGTGCATGAATGGAGTCTTTGAATATGTTTACTGCAATGCATGAGAATACAATTAGTGCATTCTTGAGGCCAAACAACATAACATTGTAAGCGAAGTTGTCCCATTAAGTGGTCAAAGTGGTTTTAGCCTTATCCTTGTTTGCATTCTATACTTGGTGGTATCTTGAGAAACCATCCGTTGAGGTGTAAACTTCCTAGCCAATGATCCCTTCTAGGATTTCTTTGATGAATGGTTTAGGAAAGGGATTGGCAACAAGAGCTCCATTTAGAGCACAATAGTTGACATAGATTCTAATGTGTCCATCCTTCTTTATTGATATTATCATTGGGCTAATCCATTTATGATCATCAACAACAAAGATCATAGTAATTACTAGCTTGTTCTCTATCTCATCTTTGACCTTGGTGTGTTTGGATTTAGTCTTTAAGGTTGCTGCTTAATGGCTTTGATGCTTGGCTTTAGCCATATTTGCATTTTACTCAATGATGGGTGTAGTCCCTTCATCTCATGGTAGCCTTTGAGACAAGTCTTTACATTTGTGTAGGAGGTTGACAACCTTCGTGATGGCTTCCTCATCCCAATTGTCTCTTGTTGTGGCCATTTTGAGTGCATCTTTTGTGCTGATGTTGACTCAAATGGCTTTGAGAGGTTCGTTATAATATAGGCCTTTTTCAACCTGTCTCCCTTGCTATGCACTTTCCTTCGGTGGTCAGTGTTTGGAACTTGAAAATTGTGTAGTGCATCAATTTTTGCTCTTTGGTCTTCTTGTGTTGTTGATGTTGATGCACCATTGCTGGTTTGCCTATTGGAAAAAATTGACTTGGACTCCAAGTCATTGCCATCACTTAATTTGTGGATAGCAAAGACATAATTTGGCTGACTATTGAACAATGCTTCCTTGATATTCTCTAGTGCCTTGTCAATGTTGGGGGTTGGGTCAGTGATCATGCTTAAGTTGATCCTAGGTAGAGATATTTTTATGCAACTCCTTTTGTTCATACAAAGAAGTGTGAGACCACCCAAGATGGTGGAAAACTTGTGGATCCATAAATGGGAAGGATAGTTGGAGATAAGGAGTCCCCAAATGCCCTCACAAGGTGCAATATGAGACTTAGTAGAAGGCTTACCAATGTAGCATAGCGACTGGTGTGTGGCAGGTGCAATGAACAAGCTAAGAAAAGTAGCGTGGAGTACTGCCCAATTTGGGATGTAAGATCTATGTGCCACCCACCATCAAGTTGAAGAGTGCAAGAGTGAGGAATGGCAGTGAGGTAAGCGAGCTCATTAGGGAAGACCTCCTCCATGGAGGTGCAATGCTTGATAGAGTTGCTAGACTTGTTGAAGTAATGTACAATAGTAGTGATGCATTATAGTTGTTGCACATGTGTGGAAGGCTTGCTTGGGTTGGTGGTGGTGAGTTTCTGCATAGGGATCCACATGGATTTGGTTGCATAGGGTGGAAGCTGGGTGTGACTTGTGGTTTGGAAGATGTGCAGTGAGGAAGACATTGCAACTACACACAATTTACTGGTAGGCTCGTAGTTCCCTACTAGCTAGCATTCCAACTGGATACAAAATAAGCCTTAGTTGTGTTGTTCCACCAAAGAATGCCTTCAAAATTGGGTTGAATGGGATCAAGGGCACCAATTGAGATGTGGTAGATATCTTTAAGGTCCTCTTTGATATGAACCATCTCCACATATGGGGAATTGTGTGCATGGTATAGTGGGATGATCACTTGTTTTTCTTTATTTTGAAGTTCATTGTGTGGAAAAGAGTTTTCCTAAGAGTGCAGGGTTCTTATCCATATTTGCTATGACAAGTGACTTGAAAATTTGTTCCATAATATTTTGAAGATTCAAAAAAGAGCCATAGAGACAAGAAAAATAAATTGGATAAGCCCTAATCACCTATGTCATATAGGGACACGTCCCCACCCCTCAAACCCTCTTCCCTGTCCCCTAAGGCATTTCGGGGACGGGGAGATGTTAGGGGATGTCCCCTAGCCATCCCCCCCAAATTTGGAAAATGCAGAAATGTCCTGAAATGCGTCCCCAAAATTGGGGATGATAGGAAACACATAGGAGGCTTCCCTCGTCATCCCCGTCCCAAAAACGCCATGGAACATAACTAATTACGACTTAAACTCAAGAAAATAACAAAACTTAGCTTAAAATTTGTCACAATATGAGAGTTTCATGTGGGTTCAACAATAAAATGACATGAATGACATACTAACTACAATCTTCACTGTAGGCAAAGTTTCATAGGGGTGCTAATTTTGGCACTAATAGGATGCACAATTTTGAAGGAAACAAGGAAATGCCTATGAATTGAGCTCTCACCACTAAACATTTAGTCGTTATGTGACCTTTGGTCTAGCACCCAATGGACTAGAGGCCTCTTATAACTTTTGTTTTTCTTGCAAGCTGCTCTATTCACACAAACATTTGCTCAATCTTCTCTTGCAACTCCATAGTTGGGCGATAAGGTTGTGGTTCAACCAATGGTTCTAATTGTAGAGTAGCTTCAAGGGCCTTTTTTGTGTGTAGGCAACATTAACCGTACCAATTCCCTTTGAATATGTGTGGTCAAACTAATAATACACTATTCTTTCTAAATCATGTCATCAATGTTTTGTGGGATTTTGGAGACAAGCTTCTTGAATTTTTGATCATAATTGTGTATTGGCTCATAGAGTTGTTGCGTGATGTCTATGAGTGAGGCAATGTTGCAATGCAACATCTTTGGGTAGTCAATTTTTTTGAGGAATTCGGTCTCCAGGTCTCTAAGATCAACCTTTATTCCATCAAGATCATAGAATAAGTACCAATCTTGCATGCATCCATTGAGTTTGGCTGAAAATAGTTGCATCTTGTGGGCATCATTGGCGATATCTTTGGCACGGTATGCAATCTTGCATGCTTTCTAGTGCCTTGCAACATCTTCATTGCTAGTGAATGGCTTGACAGTAGAGAGAATGGACTCAAATATCAAGGTTTTGCATGCTGTTATATAGTTGTGTTACTAATCTATCCATGTATGAACTAGTGGCTTGAAAAGATTCTTTAGATTCAAATACAATTATATTAAAACACTATTTACTAAGGGTACCTCTTCACTTCTAGTACCTCTTAGCTTGTTGATGTAATGTGCACATTGTAGATCATTGTGCTTCTTCATTGTCACTTAGTGAGGATTGGTTCCTTCTTAGATCTTCTCAAGGTAGTGGCCTTGGGTCACAACATTTCTCACCATCGGAGCACACATACTATACTTCAACAATTATCTTGGGCTCATAAATGGGTGTTCCATATTGTTAGTTGTTGATCTTTAGCTAAACATGTTTGACCAATCCTTATGTTGTCAACACCTTTGTGTGATATACATTATTAATGCCTCCTTTGTTTTGCCTCTTCCTTTGTGCATGGTGTATTGAGGTGGGTTGTCTTGCTTCCAATGTGGCTAATGTAGCTTCATGTCCTCTTCAACTCTTTGTGCTTCCTATGCTCCACATTCATATTGTTGGTCTCCATATTGGCATGCACGCTCTTTCATGACCCTCATCCATGAATCCTTTAACGCAAAAGGTGATTACTCCATTGCAAAGGTCTCCACATGCTTCCAAACCAAAATCATTTTTACCCAAAGCATGATTTGCTTTAAGAGCTCGCACTAGCTTGGTGTCAAGAACTTAAGAAGTGCTTCCTTAGTGGATGTATAGGTCACACAAATTGAAGAATGTATAAGTTGATCGTGCCCTTGATGAATGTGTCAACTTCCCACATCCACTCTAGATTTTCATGCTTTAGCTAAGCAATTGGTTTGAGTGTCCATGAGACTTGGTGTTGATATTCAATCTGATGTTGTCTGAGCCATGCAAAGGTCTGGTAAAAAATGTGTTTTGGGAACTTGACCCATAATTCTTTATGCATGATGCTAGATCTAGAACATAATGCAAGAGAATAAAGCTATATTAAACCCTTATTCTAAATCAATCAAAATACCTTTAGATTGAGCATAAAGAAGATAAATCAAATTCTTATCTTCACTTACCAAAGCAAGATATTTCCTTTGTTGAGTGGATTTGCTTATGGACACGAGTGATGTAGTTTCTCTTTGGATTCTTCAAGATCTTGATAGCACGTGTATACTTGATGTGCTTTATGTTTGGTGTATCCTTGATGAGTGCATGCTATGAGGAGTGATGAAGGAATTGAGGGCTTGATTTATAAGTGTTTGAGTGAGGATGTGAATGGTGGGGATTAAGTGATGGATTGATTGTGGAAATGCATTTTGGGGATTGGATCATGTGCAAGGTGCCCTTTTCAATTCAATTCAATTTAATGGCTGATGTGGACTTAATGATTTGAATTTAGGAGGGGCTTTTATTTACATTTTATTAATTTAATTGGATGAGAGTGGGTGTAATGCCCCATTTTCCTAGGCAATAGTCAATCGTGGTGGTTAGCCTATCAGTTGGGTTCCCGTAGGCTAACACGGTGGATAGGGAGCTCTTTCGGGGGTCTTGTGGCCTTTTAGGAAGTTTGCGTGGCGTTTCAGGAGCTTGGAGCTAGTCTCCTATTTTTTAGGAAGGGATTGACAGTTCACCTGTGACCACCCAGAGCTTGTGGAGCCTGGCAGGAGGCCTTATGAGCCATTTCAGATGATTAGAGACAGTTTCCTACTTTTTAGGGGAATCCCTACTTTTTAGGAGGAGATTGGCAGTTGGTTTGCTTTGTTCAGACATCACCCAGGATTAGTTGCAACATCAGTTTCCAGTTGGAGTGATCAGGTGATGGTCTCAACATGAAAGATGAAATATTAAAGTGTTAACTTGAATAATTTAATTTAATAAAGTAAAGTGATTAATTCTTAAGTCACTTTATAATATTTTAATAAAGTGATTATTTAAAGGGGACTTTATTATTAAATGTGATATAAGGGTTAAATGGAAATTAATAAAGTGATCTATTTAATGATGCTTTATTGATTTATTATATTAAAAGGGAGACATGAGGAATTTACTAAAAAGGGATTTAAATGATCTGTGGCTTGAATTCCCCATTGTAAGAGACCTGTCCGTCTCTAACTTGTGAAAACTGATACTGAAAGACTAGGGTTTGTAATTTTTATGTTTTTTTCAGTTATTACCAGGCAAGAAATATGCATGTAAGAAATTAACAATTTCTGAAAGATAACATGCAATGATATACAGCTGGAAACAAAGATAAATGCTGAAAATGAAGCTTTATTGATATTGCATAAATTTCTGAAAGCTTTACAAAGAAAGATACCCGAAACAATCTTCAGATCTTGAAAGATGTTGAAACCCTTACTCCGAATCTCTCCTGCAAATCTGATGAAGCACACTGTTGACTTCTGGATGAAGCCAATCCACGGGGCAACCCTTCGGAAGATCTTTCACAACCTCAGTTATGCCAATCACTGAGAGTTTCGTTCCCAATGATCCAAAATTCTGAAAACCCTAGATTTCCATCCTCAAGAGCCAAGCTCTCCAAAAGCACAAATCCAATATGTAAAATGATCCAATGATGCCTTCATTTACTTTTCGATGGCATATGTATATTTCTCCAATTTGGTTGATCCTTCTAGAAGTCTCCTTTTAATCATTTAAAATAATATTCAATATTTTCCTTTCACTTTAATAAATGCTTTAATAATTGGGTGCTCATTAAATAATAATATTTAATGTACTTTAAGTGACCTTTTGAGGGTCATGGCCCCATCAGACATAAAGTGAATTTAAAACTTTATAATTGCACCTTATAATTAATTATCAATAAAGTAATCACTTTATTAATAATTAAATAACATAACTCCACAACTAGTAATTATTTCTCAGTTCCGTCTGAACCTAGGAGTTAACCATTGTATCCCCTGTGCATCCAACTGCCTTACTAAAAATAGTAAGGGTCCCTTTCTATCAACCACTGATTTACTATAAATAGTAAATCCCTCAAAACCAAACCAGAGACTTCTGAATATCAATGCCTCGGAACAAGAAGGATTTGGAGAGATAAACACTGACAACTGCCACCTGGAGAGCTCCGTAATGCCCAAACTGAACCCTCTAATCCACCACACTACCCTACGAGGGTCAATTGATAGGCTAATCCTCCAAATACTGATGCTCGCAAAAATGGGGACATTACACCGATGCAATCCTCATTTTTGACACTCATATCTCGAGTGACAACATTAGAAGATCTTTCAACATCATTCTCCTCATGCTTGATGGGATTTATTATAATGCATTCAAAGGGAAAGAAGAGGAGGTTGATGAGCTCACTCATGAACTTGAGTCAAAGACTCAGATAGATGAGCTTATAGTGGAGTTGAGCTTAGTGCAGTCATTAGCACCCACATCTAACATTCAACTATCTATGACAACCCTTAGTGATGAGCATACATCCACAAATTGTGGGAATATGCATATTGAGAATATGGAAACATCCATTTCATTTACTGGCGCAGGTGACACCAATGGGATGAGTGCATTAGATGAGCATAACAAGGAACAATATGTTGCAATAGGTGTCCTTGAGGGAAAACACATTACAGGTGATGTAGGCCCAAGTCTCTACATTAGGGGTGTGGAGAATCTTATTGACAGGTCTAGTGACCTTTTGGGAAGTCTGCGTGGTATTTCAAGAGATTGGAGCCAGTCTCCTATTTTCTAGGAAGGGACTGACAGTTCACCTGTGACCACTCGGAGCTTGTGGAGCCTGGCAGGGGGCCTTATGAGCCATTTTAAATGATTAGAGACAATTTCCTACTTTTTAGGGGAATCCCTACTTTTTAGGAGGATATTGGCAGTTGGCTTGCTTTGTTCAGACATCACCCTGGTATCAGTTGCAGCATCAGTTTCTAGTTGGAGTGATTGGGTGGTCTCAACATGAAAGATGAAATATTAACTTTAATATTTTAATTTAATAAAGTAAAGTGATTAATTCTTAAGTCACTTTATAATATTTTAATAAAGTGATTATTTAAAGGGGACTTTCTTATTGAAGGTGCTATAAGGGTTAAATGGAAATTAATAAAGTGATCTATTTAATGATGCTTTATTAATTTATTATATTAAAAGGGAGACATAAGGACTTTATCAAAAAGGGATTTAAATGATTCTAAAATAAAAGTATACTTTATAATATGAGTTAAAGTGTCATTTTAAAAGGGGAGATATAAGTGATTTTTAAAGTATATTTTATATTATGAAGTTGTGCACCAAATTAAAAGAAATTAAACGTAAATTGAATGAAATGGAATTTAAAAGTGAATTTGAGGTGAATTATAAAAGGGCATTTTGGAATTCACTTCATTCATTCATTCAACACTTGTGAAATTTCAAGAGTTTTGGTTGTGAGAAGAAGCAGGGTTTCTGCTGCAAATTTGATCTTGGAGAACGTGATTTCTCTCAGATTTAAGCATTCTACATGTGTGAAATACCACCTGTTGATGTGTTTTTCGTGACCGCACCAACGCAAAATAAAGTCGCCAACGGCTACCCTATTCTCCCTTGATCAAAGTATCCAACACGCTAAGATTGCGAGAGAGTTCGTGTGTTCAACTCCAAGGTTCTTTCAATGCGAATAGTCTCAGTTGGCTCAATGTGATTTGCTGGTATTTCAAGGGGACTTACGAAATTGTTCAACAACAGAGGAAGGGGGTTTTCACAGTTCGACAGATTTATCAATGAAGCACGGATTTCCTATTCTAACCAAAAAGTATTGAATTTAAAGTGGTTGCAGGGTTAAGAAAGCTCTAATCTACTCTAAGGCGTGGGACATGGCAATCAATTCTCACTAGCTTCAACCAGGCTCTGCTTTGCCTTGCTTCGGACAACCTCCACAGAACCGGTGCAATCTTCAGAGGAGTAGCTCCAGGTGTTCAGAACACAACTTAGCATGAAAATACCATCACAACGACGCATATAAACATACAAATCATGATCGAAGTTAAGTGCATGATATTCCAGTTGACCACACAAGGCGCATTCACCATCAGTGAACACACTAGTGGTATGGATAGACGAAGTTTGCTCAAATTGAAGACCACATTCCACACTATCACCTACGTACATGAAATGAAACTTATTCTACTTTAAGCCACTACTTGAATCAGAAGGACGAAGAAACCTTGCTAGCTACTCACAACAAAAGACGAAATTCATCATTAATGAAAATTCTTTTTATTGGGAGAGTGTTCACAACAATTTCTTACAAAGTTTTAAAGGAAAAAATTTCCTTCTTCAAACTCCTCTATCAATCTATGCTATGCTACTTCTAAGCTATCACCTAGATGTCTCTCTATTCTAATCTCTATTGTCTAACCAGTACAAATGTCTAACCAGTACAAATGAGGGGGGATGCCCCTTTATATAGCTGGCCAAGTCCAATGGACGGCTCAGATTACAATCGGCTGGATGGCCCAGATCGTGCCACCTCAGCCCTAAACAAGATTCACCCTAAAAACCGCCACTAAGAGGAGACTCTTGTCTGGAAACGCGTTCACACTGCTTCAACTTTTTGACTGCTGACTTGATCAAACAACTTCAACTTCTGGCACCACACGCACGTTCTCATTTCGAAATTCCAAGGCTGCAACCTCATTCTTTTGCTTGATGATGATTTTCCTCTTTAATGTTGTTCTCTAACTCTAAAGTTTTTGAGGATCATTTCCAACCTCTGGGCCTTCTTTATTTCCATTCTTGAATTTGAAGGATTTTTCAGTCTTGGACTCGATCATTTCCGCTTGCCTTTCACCTGACTACGTTGGGTGTACATTGGGTCTTCGAGGAGAAACTCCAACACTTAGCCATTTCTTGCAACTTTTATTCCTTCATGTTTTGGGTGCAACCGAGATCTCGTGGAAGAGCGCAAAACTCATAACTTTATCTCCCTTCGAAGGTTGTAATATCATCGTGCTTAAGTCATCGTGCTTTGGCCTTGACGTTCCTCCTGCAAAGCAAGCAAGCAGAAGAGCATTAGAACACTTCATAATATAAATTCACTTTACTTTCCTGGTTTTCATGCTTTAACTTTCAAGGGTTCATCTTTTTTCTCTAGCCAACTTTGCTTTCTTCAAATTCTTCATGCCTTAGCCAAATTTCCAACCCATCTTGTATTCTGTCTAGGCGTACTTCACTTTGATATTTCATCCAACTCTGGCTCGAGCAAAATGTTTTCATCAGGAACTTGATCAAAAATTATCTAGGTGCCCAACTTCAAATTCATCCGCCAAGGCGACATATTTCAACATCTTTTTCCCTTCTTGCCTTAGAATTTTTTTTTCAAACTTTTACTTAGGAAATTCATTATTTAAGTGCCCATCAAACATCTTCACCTCGGAATCCTTGGCGAGCTGTGGAAGACTTTAAAATCCACTCCTCATCGCAGACGTCCGATACCTAGAAGAAAATTCCCTTCAGAAAGTGTCAAATTCATGTGTCTCCAAACAAAAGGGTACATTTAATTTTCGAATTTTAAACCTTAGAAAAATATTTCTCCATCAAATTTATCCTTATTCTTCACATCCGGGTGAATTTTCCTCGCTCGGCCTTGAAATTTTATCATCCTCGTGAAGCTGGAGTATTCTTGACATATCCACAACCAATTTTATTCATGCCTTAGCAAATTTCACCTCCTCCATCAACTTGGGCGTATTTTCCTCTAGAGGTGGAATTTAAATATTTATACTTAGAAAAATATTCTATCATTTCATCACTAGCATGGGCGCATTTGAGCTCTTGTTCTGCCATTTGCAAACATTTAGAAAATATTTTTTGGCTTCCTTCTCATCTTGGGCGCAATTCATGGGTAGAGCTTCCACTTTTTTGTACTTAGAAATTTTTCTATCCATCTTCCTCTTCAAGGGGCGCATTTTACCCCTTGTACTTCTATTTCTAATGCCTTAGGAATATTCTCCCTCATGTACCTAACTTGGGCGCAAACAGGAGTGTCTACTCCAAGTTTTGAACACTTAAACACTTTCCAGTTCTCCCTACAAGTCAAGGGCGCATTTCAAGGTGTGCACTTTAAGTTTTGAACACTTAGAAACCTTTTCTTGCCTTCATTCCTTGAGCTGGGCGCATTTCCCAGTTCAAACTTCCATTTTACTTGCCTTACTCAAATCAAGTCTCCTTTACCTTCTCAAGGCGCATTTGGTAGGTGGGGCTTCCAGCTTTAGGGACTTAGTCAATTTTCAAGCTTCTTCCTTTCACTTTGGGTGCATTTCTACCCATGAGATTCCAATTCCCCATACTTAGAAATTTTCCCACCAATCTTAAGTTGCTAGGGCGCATACAAGAGGGTAGGCTTTCAATTTATAACACTTAGATTATTTTCAAGCTCTCCATGCAAGGCAAGGCACATCAAAGGGGGAGAGCTTCAAATTTAAAATACTTAGAAGCTTTTCAAGCTCAAACTCCAAGTGAAGGCGCATTTGGAAGGTCTTCCATCAAATTTTCATACTTAAACTTTTCAAGGCATCCTTTTCAAGTCAAGGCGCATCTTGCATGGTGAGCTCTTGATTTTCCATACTTAGATATTTTTCAAGTGCCTCTCTTTACATAAGGCGCATTTAGGGGGTGGTGTTTTTCAAGTGCCTCTCTTTACATAAGGTGCATTTAGGGGGTGGTGCTTCAAATTTCCATGCCTTAGTTGGATTTTATCTTCTCCAGCAGCTTAGGCGCATTTGGGGCATCAAGCTTCAAATTCAAATGCCTTAGTATATTTTCAAGTCTCCCCTACAAGTCTAGGCGCATTTGGGGCATCAAGCTTCAAATTCAAAACACTTAGAAACTTTTACCACCACACCTCCAGCCAAAGGCGCATATGAAGGGTAGAGCTCCCATTTAGATGCCTTAGAACATTTCATTAATCTCCCTCTTTGAGTTAAGGCGCACTTGGAGGGTCCTTCAAATTTTGAAACACTTAGAAAATTTTCAAGCTCCATCATGTTGTTAGGGCGCAATTAGGGGGCCAAGCTTCAAATTTACCACACTTCGCAAATTTTCCAACCTTCTCTCACTTCAAGGGCGCACATAGAGGTAGCTACTTCAAGTTTGTGATACTTAGTAAGATTTTCCATGGCCCTTCTCCTTCTTGGGCGTATTTGCATGTATGAACTTCAAATTTAAGTGCCTTAGAGAAATTTCTAACTCCTCTAAGTTTAGGCGCATTTTAGAGGGTGTGCTTTCATTTTCACATACTTAGAGAAATTTTCAACCTCCCTCAAGCTTGCAAGGGCGCATTTCAGAGGGTGAGCTTCCAATTTTGAAGAGTTAGTAGAATTTTGATCACCCCTTCCTCCCAAGGCGCATTTTAATGCTAGAGCTTCAAATTTGCTAGACTTAGTGAATTTTCATGCCATCTTTAAGCTTCTGGAGCAGATTCGAGGGTGTCAAGCCTTCATTTTATCATACCTGGATGAATTTTCTAGCTCTCGTCCTATTTAAAGTGAATTGCTCATGATGCCCCCCAGCTTACCCTAACTTTCTATTTTTAGAAAGTTCTCCACATTTCGTGCTTTGAACTGATTTTTGGCTCCGAGAGGCCTGATTTCTGCTTAGTTTTGAACTTCGGGATGTGGGTAAGCTGTTGGTACCTGATGCCTGCCTATGCCTGCTATTTTTAGCAACTTACTAAAAATAGCAACTGCTCAGAATGAGTTCAAATTTGGCATGCTGATTGCCTGAAGGGTGTTGGTCGTGGCTGGATGCTGCATTTGCATGACTGTCGTGTTTTGCCCTTGAATTTAGGAAACCCTAATTCCTCCGTACCAACCTGCTAAAAATAGTAAGTGCTTGATTACTGAATCTCTGCAGCTCTGTTTGATTTGAAATTTTAACCACATGATCCTCGTGACCTTGTCAGTCCGTTCACACTGCCATCTTGAGCTGACCTACTAAAAATAGTATGTTTCTGAAGGTGGTTTACTATTTATAGCAATTGATTGATTTTAAGACTTCCACAGCTTCGTTTGACGTGAAATTTTACCAGTGGACTCCTTGGAAGATGCTGATCATGATGGGATACTTCAGTTTTCGGAAATTCTGGCGTTTGACCCCTCATTTTGGGTCTCAAAGCTTGAAACCCTAATTCATCTTGCATGTGCCTTGAATGAGCTCCATTCAACTTCGTTTCTATTGCATGTCATTGTGTTCATGATTTTGAAGTGTTGGGCAGCTGCCGGAGAGGTACTTGCTAAAAATAGTAATTGGCTGAAAAGGTGACCAACCGGTTGGCAGATGATTTTGCATGTCACACTACCTGAGAGATCTTGAAAAACCCAGAAAAATCATCAACATGCAAGCACTGGCTAAAAATAGAAAGTTTCTGAAGAGTGACCAATTCTGCTTGCATGTTACACCGTTACGAAGCTCTCGGAAAACCTAGAAAGATAATGCTGACATGCACCAAGAAAACTTACATGCAAACCCTAAAAATAGCCTCTGAAGGCTGAATACTGAAAGTCGTCGTCTCATTTTGCATGTTATATCACTGCGATGGTCTCGAAAAACCCAGAAAAAAACCTCAGACATGCATTGAAGAACTTCACATATAAACCCTAAAATCTGCTCTGAAGCTGAATTTGCTAAAAATAGTAAGTTGTCCGTTCTGGCTCAAAACTTGCATATGAGCAGCTTGACATGTTCTGGATGCGGTGTGACGATCAAAACTTCAAAAGTGCTGAGAGAACGCCCTGAATTGCACACTTACTAAAAATAGTAAGTTGCCCGAACTTGATGAAACTTTGCTCAGAACCTGCTGGAAGCATGCTGACAACAACGTTAGTCCTAGTTTTCAATTTATTCACTCCATTTGACTTTAGATTGACCAGAGAAATACAAACCCTAATTCTCAAACTTGGCAAAAATTTCATGTTTAAGCTCACAGACGGACACATCCTCGGAAAGCGGACAACAGAAAGAGACAGAAAAAGAGAGAGAGAGACAAAAGGAAAACTAACTAAAATCAAGCCAAAAGTTCGAAACGAAGCAAAAATTAGGGGGTCCCCATTTGCAATGGGGCGATGTGTGAAAAAGGTCACAACACCACCCAAGGTTTGCTCTTCAGGTGGCTACACACAGGGGTATTTGGAGATAGATTGTTCAGGTTTTCAGAAGTTCTTTGTCTTAGATCAGAATACATATATATCTTCTGTTATCCTTTGCTGATTGAGGATCAAACTTGGCATGTGGGGGTTTATTGAGGTAGGTCGTACCATTCCTTGCTAGCCGTACTTCTTCATGACAGCCATGTGGGGTTTCTTGGAGGTGAAACACCTAAGTCTTAGCATCAAAACTTCATTATCCTAGGTGTCTAAGACGAGAATACTTCAGCATTATTCCAGAGGCGAGTATTGAAGGGTTTTGAGCTAGGCATCCGTGTTTGCAAGCTTCCCGTTTTTAGATGCCTTGCTCATAAAACTGGTTTCTCCACCTCAAAATTGCTGCACAAGTGTTAAGTTGTCCTAGCCGTCCAAAATGGCAAAGATCACACCTCAAAACCTTAGGCAATTTGGCTTAGTTGTTCCCACGCCTTAGCTAGAGGTTGTACGACTTGCATTAATGGATTGTACAACCTCTATTAAACCCCACGTTGCCAATAATGAAGGTTGCAACAACAATGAATGTATTAAAAAAAGCTTATCCTTCAATGAATTCTGATCTGCACTTCAAAACCCTGAAATTCTTTGAAATGATCATTTCGAATGTGCACAAATGTGACTCCTGGTTGAAGCCACCTGAAGAGCAAACTTTGGGTGGTATTTCACACTTGTAGAATGCAAAATTTGAGAGAGTTTTTGTTCTTAAAGATTAATTTTCTTCCAAAAACCCTGGTTCTTCCTTCACAGCAAAATGCTCATAAATTTGTATAAGTGTTTGAATGAATAATGCACTTTGGTTTCTTAAAGTTTTTGATAGCATGCACTTGTATGTGTATGCTTGATGTGTCTTTGATGAGTGTATGCATGATCTTTGATGAGTGTGTGAGTATGAGCATGCTATGAGGAGTGATGAAGGATTTGAGGGCTTGATTTATATGTGCTTGAGTGAGAATGCGAATGGTGGGGACTAAATGATGGATGGATGGTGGAGATGCACTTGGAGCACTGGATCACATGCAAAGGGCCCTTTTTAATTTAATTTAATTATTGTGGATGGATGATGTGGACCTAATTATTTGAAATTTGGAGCGATTCTTATTTAAATTTTAATTATTTATTTGAAGTGGGTGAGAGTGAACCTATTTAGTTTTATTTAATGATGAGGTGGAAGTGGGTTTTATTTATTTAATTTAAATAATAAGATGGAAATGGACTTATTGAGTGGAGTGAATTGCGGATAAATTAATTAATTATTATGATGATGTGAATAATAGGTTTTTCCACTTTGTACAAATCATCAAATAGTTTATGCTCACACCATTGTTGGATCTTTACTTCTATGGTAATCTCTCTATTGATGAAAATTTCCACTCTACTCGTAAATTCTTTGTAGATCTTGTCCTACATTACTTGCCATGACATGTTTGAGACAACACACAAATTCATAGAGAATCCTAGTAGTAGAACCAAAATTTCAACCATTTGCTGTAGTGTGCGTGAGACCATGATTAACACTTTGTAACTTGTGCATTGGCCTACATACTATCCTCTCACTCGAAGCATGCTTGTAGAGTTTGGAACCCTCATTGTTAGATTGTAATAATACTATTCTAAATTAATAATGGCATATGAGCAGTAGAAAAAATGGTAGAACTTGGAGGTATATATTAATTCAATTTCTTATTTGTTACAATCATTACAAGCATAGGGTTTTATATATGTGCTTCTCCCCAATGTGATTAACTTTGGTCAACATGTGCATGTTTTGAAGACTTTGACTTTTCCAAAAGTGAAGTACATCCTTGCTTCAATTAAGTGGGCGACAACTATGTGTGCTCACTAAATTAATTGATAGGTGAATGCGCTTAGGCCCTAATTAACTTTTACAATGGGAAAAAATGGATAGTTAGGCATTTATGGTGCCAACACTTACCTACATACACTCAATTATTCTACGTTACAAGCACATTCTACTTCTTGATTTGAGTCTTCAATTGACTTCCTCATGCATTATTAAAAAAATTGGAGCAATCAAATCCATTTCTCCCTTCCCCAAGGCATCCTTGCTTCCTACAAATAAAATGGGAGCCATCTCCAAATCTCAAATGCTCCTATTTGTAATACTTCAACCAAGAGTTACATTCCACCATAAAGAAAGCTTCATGCTACCTAACTAGTCACATGGGAGTGTGATTCCTAAGAGGACTTACACTATCATGCATTTCCACCTTCCCCTCATGCAATTCCCCAAGTTGGTATGCCTTCTTCATAGATCATCATGGGAAAGTCAAAGATGCTCTTACAATGTAACCCACACTCTATGGTACATCATAGATGCCTTACAAGTAACTCCCACTTAAGGAGGCACCATAGATTCCTTATAAGTAACTCCCACTTAAGGAGGCACCATAGATGCCTTACAATGTAACTCTTATTTAAGGAGGCATCATAGTAACCCTCCACATCATGAGGGCTTTGTAGATCCATTTACAAGGTAGTCCAAGTGGTAGGAAGTCGAAGAATCCTTTCCAAGTGTCCAAGTGAAGTGTACTGATTTCCATGAGGTCTAATATATAATAAATTTACAATTTATTCACAAGGGAAAGTCTAGGTGAATGTCCAAGTTCTTGAGGGGGATAATTACATGGAGAATTAATATGAAGGCCTAGAGAAGCCCCCCTTTCCCATGGGAAGCCATGGCCTATGATTTTACCAACAAACCTAGGAAAATTGCAAAAATGATAAATATATAGATTATATTAATGTAGGCAATGGGACTCAGAAAAATCAGTTATAAAAGATAAGTAGTTGGCTAAAAACACCCTTTGTTATGCATATTAACTAAATGCAGTGCTTGCCCCTACATTTCCATGCCATAAAATGTAACAAGAGGATCTTGAACAAAAGTAGTTAAATAATCACAAAATAAATGGAACTATTTATAATCATTTTATGAAGACCTTTATAATGCCATATGAGTGCTTCTACATATCCTCAATGTATGGCACAAAATGTGGCTATCATCAAACCTATTGAAGATTTGCATTGTTATGTTAATTGCCTATGTTATCGAGTCCTTTTGTTTTTCCCATTGTATCCGTGTGGGTTTGGTATGGGTTTCGGCTCATTACAGGTCCTTCCTTGGGTACGCCCAGGGTATTGCCTGGGTGCTCCAGGTTCCCTGTGGGTCCTTCTGTGGGCAGTACCTGGGGCGTACCCAATAGGAACTAGGCAGTACTCATAAGTAGGATTATATTGTCCTTTGTTTTGATATGATTGGAGTCAACTTGGAGAAATAAGATGTTAAAAGGCCCTTCTTGTATGTTCACTATGATGATAGATAGGCAGCAAAATTCAAAAAAGAATACCATAATTCCTTCATGAATTTGACATGTAATTCTTGAGAACAGAATTTTCTGTCATTTGTTATCTACTTTCTCTACAAAGTTTTTACATGTCTCTAAGTAGACTCCTTCATTATTACTCTCCTAAAATAGTATTAATTCCCAAGCTATGCATTCCTGGAGCTGAAGATAATTAATCTAGGATGATCTCTACTTATGAGTACTGTATTATTAGGTTGTTGGTAAATTGGAGGAGTTTGGCCTTATGCTCGCCAATTGCTTTTGCTTGAAAGTTTCGAAGGCCTTTTAACAAACCTTTTTGAGCATACCTTGCAAACAAGGCATCCCATGAGATTGCTTTTCTTTGAGGCATTTTGTCAAACAATTCTGGCATTGTGTAAAGGCATACCTACACAAGGCATTCTGTCTCAATACAATTACCCTGTACTAGTTCTTTTGTTCACTATAGTTTTCTATAATATTTGTTACCTGCCTTGCATATACTAGTATATTATACATACTCTACCAGGGCAGTTATAATGTTGGTTTCTAATAAAATTTCTTTATCTCAATATGTGAGGAATGTCCAAAAAATAATGATAGCTATGTTGTTTGTTTATAATCATTCTTAAGCTATGAAAGGTTTGTAGGAAACATGATGACATAGATAGATAGATACACAGACATGCATATACCTTGGAAACATCAAGGTTGTTAATTTTGAACATACATACATATATATAATTTTGAACACACACACACCACACACACATATATTTATGTCCAAAAAATAATGATAGCTATGTTGTTTGTTTATAATCATTCTTAAGCTATGAAAGGTTTGTAGGAGACATGATGACATAGATAGATACACAGACATGCATATACCTTGGAAACATCAAGGTAGTTAATTTTGAACATACATACATATATATAATTTTGAACACACACACACAACACACACACACACACACACACACACACACATTCCTGTTCCCATACTCGTACCCGAACCAGTAACTTAGTTAATTGCTGACCTCTTGTGATCTGGGCTCACGAATTGATGACTCCAATCAAATCTGTCATATTTGGCCATCTTTGAAATAGTATCGATCTTATTCCATGGGAGTCATATTAGAGACATATTTATAAGTTTACACAGTAGAAAATCATTAGAATTCTCCTCATTAGGGGATAGTTTTTTCCGTATCATGGACCCTATCCATACAATCTTTAGTAAGGGATGATATCTACCCTAGTACAAGTTCCTTTCTACATATATGATATAGCCTATCTTAATTGGGGATAGTATTCACTCTGGTATGGATATGTTTAATACATATGAAATCCTACTCACGTGAATCAAGTGTGGGTCCCATTGGCATTTAGCATACACGATACTCCTACAAAATAAAAAAATCAATGTTACAAAATTAAAAGTTGCATAGTCACCTGGAAACCCCATCATAGGGTTCCTGTTTTTGTAGGAGTATATGATGAGCACACAGTTATACTGAGAGTGGGGGAGTGAATCAGTATAACAACAATCATTTTCTTTTTCAAAACTTAATCAACCACAGCAGTAATAATTCAAAACTCATTTATGTATAAAGTAGCTCCCCTAACCTGATTTGAAATGGCATCCCTGTCCTCATAGTAGCACATCCACATCTCTAGGTGACTGCATAATTCTTTCTTAGTGCCTTCAAAAGTGACCTTTAATACTATCTTCCAAGTAAATGAAAATGCTGCAAGTCTGTTGAGCATACCGAAATGCCTGAGCATAAATCTTTAGTTGACTGCATAATTCTTTCTTAGAGCCTTCAAAAGTGACCTTTTACACTATCTTCCAAATAAATGAAAATGCTGCAAGTCTATTGAACATACCAAAAAGCCCAAAATACCTGTCCACAAAATCACAAATCACCAATAACTTGGGAAGCTCATTACATGTAATGAATAATTGGAATAGGCTGAGCCTTTGTATAGCTAATAAATTAAAGGTGACATTAATGAGGATTGCAAGGAAATATTCAATGCCATTTGGACTTTCCTTATGCTTAGTTAAGTTCTTGGTGTGTTGGTTGTACAAAGTACCTTATGCTACTTTTCTCTCTTTTGGAATATTAATGTTGTTTTTGGCCTTGTTTCAATTTGATGCTTTCTTGTCATGTGCATCCTATGTAAGATGCATACTCAATGAGATATGCCTAAAGTAACTTTTAGTGACATGCAAAGTAACATAAAATCATTAAAATTTTAGAAATTAATCAAGAAGAATATAAAGATGCTCACTTTTATTTGTAACTTGAGTGAATTCAAGGAATGATTTGGTATTTGGTTTGAATGATTTAGGACGAAGCATCAACAATCAAAGATCATAATGAGTTCATGTCATGGTTGCGGAAGAAGGCAGGGCTTGAAGTTTGTTCATCACTCACAGTAGGCATGTCTTGTCATGGCAGGTTTGAATGGCCTCTCTCTCTCTCTTTCATGCATGCAGACTTGTGACCAATAATTCAAATGGGAAAACAGTCTTTTCTCCATGATTTGTTTCCTTGCCAGACATTCAACCCTGTAGGGTTTTGAAATTTAACCACATCTAGCTCATGAATGTTTGAAGATTGTATCTTTCATAGAACTGGTAGTCATATTGAAGCTCATACACATTTCTTCACATTTGATTAAGTATACTGTATATTTTATAGTTTTTAATAATGGAATCTTGTATTGTGCATGCTTTTCTCTTATTATTAGTTATGCTTATTGTTGTTTTTTTGTTTCCTTCCAAGAGGACATAGCTTTTGTGATGTCCCTGGTGTTATGCTCTTGGATTCATAATTACTCAGCATGCATCTTATGCAACTTGGAAAGCGTAGTAAGATTTTCAAACTGCAATGTACATTTTTTTCACATTATGGTTTATTTTCCATGTACATTTTCTGTATAGTACTTTCGCATTGCATACATTAAAGGATGCATTTTACAAGTAAGCTCACTATCTCTACACATACAAAGTTTGTTTAAGTTTAGGCCTGATCTTTGCCTACATTCAATCCTTTAAGTTTTTTGAATTTCATCACATTTGCAGATGTTTGCTGTTTTCTGTATTTTGCATTTACTTCTTATCCGTATGGTGGGAAGTTTAAGTTTATATTCCTTCCGTACAGTCCCTTCAGGTTTTTTAAAATTTCATCACATTTGCAGATGTTAGTCGTATATTTAATTCTATATCCATATGTGGTGGAAGATATATTCACTCTGTACAGTATTATTTGGGTTCCTATGTAGCTCCTGAATTTTTGTAGATTGTATCTTACATAGTATTTCCAGTGCTTTAGGATTCTATTCATTTTCTGTTCTTGATATTGTCATTGTTTGTCATGATTTCCTTGATTGTCACCGTTTGGAAGCTGTCGCTAGATTCTATTGATCTTGGAGAGCTTAGGGATGTTTCTTTTTCATTGTTTATCATAAGAAAAACATGAAGAAATGAATGGTCATATTGAAGCTTATATACATTCTTCCGCATGATTAAATACACTATATTACTTAATAGTTTTTAATGCTGGAAGCCTGTATGACCACACACTTTTCTCTTATTATTATTTATGGTTATCATTGTTTTGTGTTTCCTTCCAAGACAACATGCCTTTTGTGATGTTTCCAGTGTTATGCTCTCGTATTCATAATTGTGTTGGCTGCATCTTATGTAGGATGGAAAGCTTTGGAAGATTTTCAAATTGTAATATGCATTTTTTCACATTTTGGATTGTTTTCCGTGTGCATTTTTTGTATAATACCTTTCTCATTGTACACACTAAAGGATACATTTTATGAGGAAGCTTACTGTCTCTACATATAGAGGTTGTTGAAGTGAAGGCTTGATCTTTACCTTAGCTGTGAACTCATTAATTTCTCACAGGTATGATGGGAATTTGAGGCCTTATTGTGATATTGTTTTGTTGGAGTTTCTGTTGCAGGTCTTTGTTTTCTTCTCGCCCCATACATGCAGGTGAACGCATTATGCAAATTCCTCACAATCTTGTATGTAATATTTTTTGCAATTTTTGAAATGCAGAATCATTTCAGAACTTTAATTTGGAAAGATTCAATTGTAATATGGTTTTCACTTTTAGCTATGTCAAAGTTATCTTGCAGTTGATCACCCCAGATAAGCTACTAAAGGGAGTTGAAACATTTTTGGGAAAAGATGCTAGCAACTATGCTCGACTTGCTTTATTTATTTTAGCAGAACAAAAGCTTGGCCAGGTCTTATAGAATTCTTCTGATTTGCAGCATATGTTTGTTTGTGTCATGAAATGCTGTTGGCTAGGTAGTTGGAGTCTTTGAAGCTTGTTTTCTGAATGGAGGACATGGGGGAAATCATTAAATTGATTTAAAGGGAAAATGAACAACAGGGAATCATTACACATTACGTAAGTATTCTGATGCCACGTTCTATTTCTGCATGCAGATGTCTGAATGGGCTCCATATATTCACTGCCTTCCTCAAATGGGTACTCTTCACAGCACAGTATGTAGCTGTTCTACTGCCCCATGCTTTATTGCATGATGCTGATTGTACATAGTGACTACATATGGTGCCTCGTTTTGACCTTTGCATGATGCTTATTACATGCTTACTCCCTTACTTTGACCTCTATTTATTTCTGTATTATATAAGGAAAAATTATAAGCTTGTTTTGGTTGTGCAATTGTTTCCACCATCTGCATTTTTTCAAAACACGCTTTCTCAATTATATTTATTATTATGTAACAATTATTAGACACAATATTTAGATATAAGATTTATAAATTTATAATGTAGGAACACTTATATATTAGTTATGTCTTAAAAATTAACTTTACACAATGTAAGTTACAGCTCATGTAATTTTCTCTTTCAATAATAGATAAGTGTTGTACCCATAATAAATTTTTGCTTCAATAAGGCATTTTGCTTAAAATGAGCTAAATCATGCAAAATTGTTGTCAAAAGTCCGTTTTAGGTCAAACAAAACATAGGCTTTTTGTGGGTTTACATCAAGGAAGATAGTGCAAATTTTTGAAAATTAGGGTTTTGTACCCCTGTTTTTAGGAAAACCCCTGAAAATAGGACCTTTCCAGAATTAGTTGAAAATGATTTTGATAGGATAAATTGACTTCACAATCACACTAGTCATGTCAAAATCACCAAAAAGTTTGTTTTACTTGGTGGGTCTATTTTCATTTTTCAGGAAGAAAGATAGGACCTCCAGCCATTAATGGCAGATTGGCCAGTACCAGGTGGTGAAATCTAAGCCTCAAAAGCTTCAATGAAGAATCCATGGTGAAAGATGCTTAAAAAGATGCTTTGTGATGGAGGGGATTTTCAAAAGTGAAAAATGCTGAAAATATTCCAAGTCTGGAGGATGCATGCCTTGCTACCATCAAAAGTGGCAGTCAAACATGGGAAAAGGCGCCCCTGTAGCTCAGGGGCGCCCAAGAACAAGATGATCCAAATTTCAGTTTTTGAGAAAGCTTGTCTTTAGGTGATCTCCTCGGTATCAGCTCAGCTTTGCAACGAACTTGTTCACTAGTTTGCGAGACACATCAAACGACGACAACTATTGATCATTCAAGCATATAAAACGAAGGGTAAATCAGTATACATCAAGGCAAAAGTGCCCTGCTGGCCAGGGGTGCCCATCATTTTGAGTCACCTATTGAACTTTTCAGCAACTGCTTTCTTCAAGGCATTTGCTTAGTATCCTTTCAGCTTTGCGATCTTTTAGTTGTAGGCACACATGACCTGTCAAGTGTTCGCAAACAAAGATCAAGTGTAAAACGCTGGAAACAAACGCAGAATGAAGAACATGGAGAATTTTTAAGATTAAGGAAATTGCACCCTCCTAGAAATAGGCGCCCAACCTTTTGGGCAATCAGTTGTAGTCTGCATTCTCTGTGACCTCCAAGAAATCCTTCTCTATCTTGATCAATCTCAACAATGACACCGTCAACGAATTCAACAAATAAAAAACATCTGACGACAAAGATCAAATTGGGACAGTTCATGAAAAGGACGCCTTTTTAACTAAAAATAACAAGTCAAAAGGTCAAAGGTGCCCATCAGGCCAGGGGCGCCCAAATTTTGAGACACCTAAGATAACTTTTAGGATTCGCGAAGCCAATCATCCTTTCTGGGATTGAACTTGTTATCCATCCCATATTTCAGGAGACCACCAAATTCATCAGTCATCAGTGATCTTAGATAAAGCACATAGGGTCAAATTGGAGGAATTGAAGAACACTCAAGAAACTAAGTCTGGTGAAAAGTGCACCTTCTTGGGAAAAGGCGCCCAAGAATTTGACTCAGGTTTTGAGCTTTGCAGCTAGCACACCTACAGAGTTGTTTCATCTTAGCAATGGAGACAGCAACACCTTAGGATCAACCGCGCAACTAGAATTAGAGATCAAAAGGAAGCATTTTCACAGAAAAAGAATGAAAAAGTGTTCAACTCCTCACTTGGACGCCTTCAAACTGCCTAGTTGACTGATTTTGCCTTCTCATGTTAAAACGTCCCCAAATTGGTGGAAATCAGTTCTATGAACTCCAGATTAGGCTAATTGACTCCTCAATCATGTGTTGGCGACCAAACTTGATGCATTCAACATCAAACACTATTAATCAAGTCTAGGTGTCATAATTCAACATCTTTCTTTGCAGGTTGAAGCTCAAGAACAAATATTTTTCTTCTCCAACGTCTTTTGAAGATCTGACAAAGGGTTTTTCAGTGTTCTTCATGATTTCAAAAATAAAGTTGCATAGAGGGATAGTTCATCAAGGTCTACATTTCCAGGCATAATTTTCCTGAAGATCTTGAGGGGCAGTTGATAATTTCCAAACTTCTTGTCTTTTTCCTCTATTCTTGTCTTAGATCTTCTTGCATGTCCAAGAAAACAACAGTTCTTCATAGATCTGACCTTCTAGGTATGATCAACATAGCTTTTTCAACAAAACCCATGTGCCTCATTTTACCAGAAAAAGTTTGCCTTGCTGCCCCTTTTTTAGGGTTTTCCGGAAAAAAGTCTTAGTTTCAAAAAACAGACAAATTGGGTTTGTTCAACTCTGGAGTGTCTACAATACCCATGTGTTAGATTTTTTCGGGAAAAATAAGCTTTTGTTGCTTTTGAAACCCCGACCCTGAAAAGCTCTTGCATGTATGAGGAAAAGTAACTTTTTGAATTTTTTGACGTTTGGGGTCCATTTAGAAAATTATTCCCAAGAAAACCCATGTCTCAGAAAATTTCATAAAAAGTGCTTCTTGGCAAGGCTATTTTTAGCAGTTGCAAAAAAAGTTGTCTGAACAGTATTGTGTGCACAGTCAATCTTCAGGGTTTTCAAAATGTAGTTCTCCCAAGTCGAATACAAGACCAAAATAGTCTTGGTTCATTTCTTCCTGAAAAACGATAGATACCGATTTGCATCAGGCACATCCAGAGGTCAACTTAGAAAAGTTGGAAGGCATAGACAAATGCACATTATAGAGCATCTAGCAATCCGGATTGCTTGAGGCAGCGCCAATCCCCATCATAGCACAAAGCGTGGAATTTTTAATAGCTTGTATTAAGCATTACAACCCTACCACACGAGAGATTCGATTAGTGGATGGGCGAGTGATATGCAGCCTTGAGCGTAGGGATGTCGAAAGGTGCTTTGCCATTGCACCATGCACGACAAACGTGGTCATATCTAGGAGAGAATGCGAAAAGGCATTCAATGTGTCAAAAGAAAAGTGTCAGAAGAGGATGGCAAAAAAAACTAAGTTATCGGGTTCGCCCCTACAAGCCCTAGGTCCGATTCGGGTTCGATTTGGGTCCGGTCCGCCCAAATTTGATGAGGGTTCGAAAATCCCTCTATGGGTTCGGCCAGGGTTCGGACCCTTGACTGTGGGTCCGCAATTTCGAACCCAATTCGAACCTAGGTAGAATTTTGCGCACAGGGGCGCTTTTTCACACGTTTTTGCATTTTTTAAATATTTTTTTGACTCTTTTTTGACTTTTAAAGAGTTTTTTATTCCTTCTAACCCTAATACTTGCCTCTAAAACATGAAATAGATAAAGTGATACTCATTTACCAATTTGTGAATGAGAAAAAAAGGATTTTTTGCCTCCATTGCTGAACTTTCTCTTTTGCTTGCACAAGCTGGAATAGACTTGAACGCTGATCGTAGATTGTTCAAAGTTGATTGTTGTGCTATTCCTAAGCACTTGCAAGTGTCTATTGGTTGCTAAGAAGATCGTAGAGCAAGATTTCTTCAAAAGAGGTAGGTTTTTTGATTATTTTTTTTACATTTTTTTTCACAAGTGACTTCAACTCTTGTTTTGCTTTTTAATTATTGTTTTGTTTTACTTTTCATTCTCTAAATGTTATAACACATGTTCAATTTTTTCATTTTTTTTAATTAATTAAGTCTTTTAGTTTCAAATTCAATGAATCAATACCAAAATTTCAATATGTTGTGCCTTAGGTATTCACTATTCCGTATTACAATGGCAACCGGTACCTCCGCAGGCTCAATCCAATCTCGTTTCAAAATAAACCCAGCCTCTCCCCTTTGGAAATATGTAGAAATGGTTCAGCAACTTCCAGGTGGTGGAGGATATGTTTGGATTTGTAGTCATTGCATGTTCAATATTCAAGCTCATACAGTCGAGTAAAAGGGCACTTGTGCGGGATCCCTGAACAGGCAACAAAAATGTCCAGTGAAGACAACAAGGCATTCCAGAACATATAGTTTTGAAATATATTGCTGAGCAAGAAAAGGCAGACCAAAAAACAACCGGTGGTAAAACAAGCCATCCTTTGAAGAAAGGATCTCGATCCATGAAACCCCCTACACCACCACCTTATTTTCCACCTACAGAAAGCCATCCATTTAGGGACATCCCTCAAGAGCAAACCATGCCCTCTTCAAATAAAAGATCTAAGGGACCGTTGGAAGCTTCATTTCAGAATGAGGCAAGAGAGATTGCTGATCAAGACATAGCAAGATGTGTCTATGCCAATGGGTTGGCATTCAATGTTGTTCGTTCACCATATTGGCAAAAAATGGTGAAATCTATTAATGAGGCTCCAAAAGGGTATAAGGGCCCAAATTTTGAGAAGGTGTGCACCTTATTAGATAAAGAGGTGAAATTTGTAGAAATCCTTGAAGCCCATAAGGGATTCATGGATTGAAACAGGGGTGACCATCATTTTTGATGGATGGAAAGATGCAAAAAATCGCACATTGATCATATTATTGCAATGTCCCCTAAAGGGCAATGTTTTTGAGTCAGTGGATTGTGAAGGACAAGTGAAGGATGGTCCATTTATTGCTAACATCCTTTGTCAAGCTATTGAAGAAGTGGGCCATCAAAATATTGTGCAAGTTGTAACGACAATTCCAAAAATTATAGGGTTGTTGGGTTATTGGTTGAGGAGAAGTATTCACACATTTTTGGACACCTTGTGCTGTCCACTCCTCAATCTAATGCTACGAGGTGGATTAAATTGGTGGTCAATAGGTGTATGTTACGAAGTAACATCAAGTTTGTCACCACCACCATATGGCACAAGGAATATTTAGACAATTCTCGAAATTGGGTTGTTGAAGGTAAGTTAACTCTCAATATTTTAAATTTGAATTTTCTTTTAATTTTAAATTTGATTTTGTAAATTTTAATTATATTTAATTTAATTTTGATTTTCAAATAGGTGTCAAGACATGTTTGCCTCCAAAACAATTGTGTTGAGATGACTTATAAAGGTTTGTGAGGCACTCTATGCCATGGTAATCAACCCTAATATGGAGGAAATCTAGCAATGAAAGGGCAAATAGGGTCAAGCAAAGGATCCTAGATGATAGTTGGTGGGATTGTGTTGAGTATCTTTTCAGTTTCACTGAGCCCATATTGAGCATGATCCGTTACACTGACATGGATGACCTTGTTTCAAAGTATATGATGGTATCGACTCAATGATTGAGAAGATGAAATCCATCATCAATGCAAAAGATGAAGATCCTGAAGAAAAGTTCTTCAAAGAGCTACAGGAAATCATGTTGATAGATGGAATAAAATGACCACTCGTTGCATCTTCTTGCTTTTGCATTGAGTCCCAAATGTTATAGTCTCAGATACTGCGCTTCATCAAGAGTTGCTCCATATAGGGATGTTGAAGTGCTCAAGGGTACAAGGTAGTGACTTTCACTTCGTGACCAGCTGATCCTGAGTTCATGGCTTTTGCATGCTTTGGTAGTGTTGATCAGAATCTTGATGCTCTGAGACAAGGTCAGGTGGATGCTCATAGTTGGTGGTACTTCCATGGGCAAGAATACAGGCACCTCCAACCTATTGCAATAAAATTTTATCCCAAGTAAATTTATATTTTGTAATTTTAATTTTAATTTATATATTAATAATTTTGTTTATTAAATTTTGTAACTCTTAACTATTTAATTTGGTCTTAATAGGTTGCTAGTTCATCCTCTTCTCAGAGGAATTGGAGCACATACTCTTCATCCACTCAATAAAACACAATAGGCTACATTCAAAAAAGGCAAAGGACGTGGTGTATGTCATTCAAACTTGGGCCTCCTTACACACAAGCATAGTTCCTACAAAGGAGACATAAAGAGGTGGGATATTGAGCCAGAGCAACTTGACTTGGATGCTTCCACAAGTCACTTAGCTGCACTTGATATTGATGATGACTATGCCTCTGAGCATGAGAAGGTGGTAGTGTAGTGTCTGATGGCAGTGCATGCGAGTGCCACTAATGCTATTTTGGTTCTACACAAAATGGCATAATTGTTGTGACCTTTTTCAATCAAAATGGGGATAAGCCATTCGGTCTTTTGGCGGGTTTTGCTTTCATCTCTTTTCTGTCAACGAGGATGTAAGATTGAGCAAGCGTGAAATTTGGCCAAATCTTGAAATTAGGGTTTGTACTTTCTGGTCAAAAGCAAGGGACGAATAAATTAATTCACATTCTTTCAGTGTGCTTCAAAGCCAGGCTTCAGCGAGGGTACAATGGATTAGGTAACTTACTATTTTTAGTAGAGGTGTGTAGTTCGGGCATTCGGCATTTTGAAATTCGTGATGATCCTGCTTCACATTCCAGGAACACATCGCAAGTTACTCGTTGGTATTTGAGCTAAAAAGCCGGACAACTTGCTATTTTTTAGCGATTAAAACTTCGAGGCTTGATTCCGGGGCTTGATCACGAGTTTTTCAATGCATGTTTGGAGATCCCAACTGGGTTTCAGGGGCGCTGCAGCGATTATAACATGCACAAAATGAGATAACCAACTTTTCGAGGAGTTCGGTATGAGGCTATTTTAGGGTTTACATGTCAAGGTTCTTTGCATATACGCATATTCCTTATAGGTTTCGAGAGCCGTAGTGATGTGACATGCAGCGGAGATGAGTCACTCATTGGGAACCTATTTTTCGCTTGAGGTGCATCCGTGGTAGCCTCAACATATGAGAATCCGCAGTACGTCACTTAATCTGTGAGAGGAAGCGAAACAAAGCGGAGATCATTTTGATATGCATGCAAACAAATTAGGGTTTCGATTCGGGTCGAAAAGAGAGTAAAAGTCGAGGTACACTGGCCAGAGTTAAACCACACGCGTCGGCATCGCTACTTAAGCTATCTGCTGGTAAAATTTGAAGACAAACAAAGCACTTACTATTTATAGTAAGTCATTTTGGAAACAGGCTAAAAATAGCAAATCAGTTACAGGCGCCGATGCCAATAGGCAGGTCACGTGGTGAGGAGCGCGTCATTCGAATTTCAAATCAAACGGAGTTGTGGAGGTATTAGAAACGAGCAGTTACTATAAATAGCAAACCACCTTCAGAAATGGGCTAAAAATAGCAGGCCAACCCGAAATAGCAGTGTCAACAGGTTGATGAGGTTGTGAAGATGCAGTGTCTAAAATCTCAAGATAATCTGAGCTTCTGAAGTGCAAGAATTAAAAGGCTTACTATAAATAGCAGGCATGGATAAACTGGCGAAGACGAAGAAAATTGGCTAAGTATTGGACTTCATCCTGCAACTACTTGAAAATGCGCCCATCTTGGCCTTGAGGTGTTTAAAAATTTCTAAGTCAGTTCATCCTTCACCCATGGCCAAATGCGCCCAAGTTGATGAAGAAACATGAAAAATTTCTAAGGCATGGGTTTCGTCCTGCTCACTGGGTGAAATGCGCCCTCCTCACAAGCCAAGCATGAAAAAAATTCTAAGTATAAAACTTCGTCCTCCTCCTAGGCTCAAATGCGCCCATGCAACAAGGAAGTCAAGGAAGTCAAAGTTTTTCATCCTGCACCCATATCCAAATGCGCCCATCTCAAGAGGGGCTCAAAGATTCAAGAAAGGAGTGAAAGGCGTTCATCCTCCAAGCATAGCAAAATGCACCCAGATGAAGGCATGTGAGGACAAAACAAAGGAAGTTGAAGGGTCACAAAGAAGGCGTTGGAAAACGGTTCATTCTCTTCTCCCTCTCAAATGCACCCATGCAACAAAAAGTCAAGGAAGTCAAAGAAACTCGTCCTCCTCACCCATCAAAATGCGCCCACCTTGAAAGCATGACATGCAAAATTTTCTAAGTGTAAATTTTCATCCTCCTCCTATGGCAAAATGTGCCCATGTAGCAAGTGAGTCAAAGGGTCAACAAAGTTTGTCCTCCTTACATGCCTAAATGCGCCCAAATGGGGCCATGTGAAGACAAAAATAAGGAAGTCCAAGGGTCATCCTTCACACATGCTAATATGCACCCAAGTTGAGGTGAGCAAAAGTGGATGTAAGGTGGTAAGCAAGGTAAAAGTGAAGGGATGGGGATGAAATATGCTAGCCGTGGTAAAGTATTATTCCCCTTCCATATGTAAAATGCGCCTAAGGTGGTGTAAGTGTTGCTAGGCGTTGGAAATGCTAAGCCTATAAGGTAAAGTTGTAAGGCGTTGAAAGTGCTAAGTGTTGAAATTTTTTCCAAAGACAAGATGAATATCCTTCTTCAAGTTGAATATGCGCCCAAGGTGTTGATGAATATTGCTAAGGTGTTGAAGTTTTAAATGAAAATGTCTTTCAAGTGTGAAATAAAATGCAAAGCGGTGAATGAAAAATAAAATGTGCTAGGCGCCTTCATGGAAAATTTTCCAAGTCAAGTTTCCACCACTGGCAAATGAGCATGGATGAAATAATTTTTTTTTTTCTCACAAGCAAGGTGAACAGAGTTGAACAAAATTTCTAAAGGCAAAAATTTTTTTCAAGGTGATTTAAATTTTTTTTCTAAGGCAAAATATTTTCTTCCTTTAGAAAATACGCCTAGACCTTGAAGGTGATGAATTTTCCTGAAGCACGAGCAAATTTTCAAGTGATGAAGTCGAAGATGCTGGCACTACAGGATTGATAAAAATTTTCAAGTTAGAATAACTCAAGATGTTCACAGATGTGAAGAACGGGATTAAAATTGATTGAATAATATTTTTCTAGGGTTCAAAATTTTTAAAATTTAAATGAACCCGTTCGTTGCATACCCATGGATTCATCGCGTTTTGGAGAAAATTTTCTTCTGGGTACTAATGATCTTCGATGAGAAATGGATTTCTATGTCTTCCGCACTTCACTGCGGCTGGTGCCTTCAGCATGAAGAATTTGATCGGTGCTCGAATTGTGAATTTTCCTAAGGGAGAATTTAAAATCTTCTAAGGCAAAGTGAGTAAAATGTGTTTTCAAGATGAGTTTCTCTAGACAATGAATTTAAAGTAAAATTGCCTAGATATTTTTGATTGAATTCTTCACAGATGAATTTTCTAGAGCGTCAGAGGTGATTAAAATTTAAAATTTGCAAGACAGAACTTTGGCTGCTGAATAGAAATTGTTAAATTGATGAGTTTAAATTAAAAATTTTCGAAAGTGAATTCAAAAGATGCAGTCAAAGTTGAACTTCTAGAAGAATGAGATTCCAAATGTTGAAAATACCAGAGGGGGAAATTCGAATGAAGTAGTGGAGATTTAATATACTGGCTAAACTTAGCCTTCTTCTAGAAATCGATTTCCCTATAAGAGCCGAAGGTTATTCACTTCTTTTTCACAGCTGAAGAGAATTCAATTTGCTCTGAGTTTGATATTGCAGTGAGTTGCTGAAGACTAAAGTGTTGAGAAGTTCGAAATTTTGCTAAGGCTGAAGTGTTGCTAAAGTCGAAATTTGTTGAAACAAGTTGCTGTTGCTGCAGTGCAAGGAAGTTCGATTTTGCTCTGAAGGATTTGAAGTTGCCAATGCAAGTGGAGAAATTTCAATTTGAAGAGAATATTGCTGAGAATTAAGGAAGTGCGCACTTGCTGATTTGCTAAGATTGTAAAGTGCGAATTTAAAAAAGTCCAATTGCTGATTGAAGTTGGCAATTTGAAGTTGCTGAAGCTTGCTTAGAAATTTGTTTCTAAGTGATTGAAGTTTGAAGTCTGTTGGAGAAGAAGTTGAGGTTTGCAAACGAGAAATAATAGTGCAACTTCTTGAAGTCGACTGGCAGCCCTGCAAAGTATTTTATTTATTTTTCGAAGTTAATTTGCTAATGGATATTTATTGTTTTGCAGATGGCTGAGGCAAGGACGACTGGCAAGGATAACAATGGTGCATCCAAGCAAGCTGTTATAAAGAAGTTGAGCAAGTCTTTCTTGCCGGAATCAAAGTTTACTTCGAAGATAGGCAAGCTAGCAGATACGAACTTGGGCTCCGTCAACCTAGAGACTTTCAAGAATCGAATGCTGGGGATTGGTAATCATCGACCCTCAACCACTTCACACAACATTGTTCGAAGTGGGTTATATGCATCTGCTGGTTTCCCACCAGCCATTCAATGTTCGGAGCTGATGATGGAGTGCGCCAACTGCTATGAGAAGGATCACAGGTCAATCATGTCACCAGATGGTCAAGTACTCGCCAACCTCACTCCTGCTGCTGTTGGGTGAAACCTTTGGAATCGATTACATAGAAACATGGTTTATAAATCAAGGGAAGCGGTGGCGAATGTATGCCCTACCGCATTCGAGATGTCTACGAAGCGATCAATTAGTGGATGGGCGAGTGATATATAGCCTTGAGCGTAGGGATATTGAAAGGTGCTTTGCCATTCCACCATGCACGGAAAATGTGGTCATATCTATGAGAGAATGCGAAAAGGCATTTGATGCGTCAAAAGACAAGTGTCAGAAGAGGATGGCAAGAAAACTAAGTTACCGGGTTCGCCCCTACAGGCCCTAGGTCCGGTTCACGTTCGACTCGGGTCCGGAATTCGGGTCTGGTCCGCCCAAATTCGATGAGGGTTCGAAAATCCCTCTATGGGTTTGGCCAGGGTTTGGACCCTTGACTGTGGGTCCGCAATTTCGAACTTGGTTTGAACCCAGGCAGAATTTTGCGCCCAGGCACACCTTTTCACACGTTTTTGCATTTTTTAAAATTTTTTTGACTCTTTTTTGACTTTTAAAGAGTTTTTTATTCCTTCTAACCCTAATACTTGCCTCTAAAACATGAAATAGGTAAAGTGATACTCATTTACCAATTTGTGAATGTGAAAAAAGGATTTTTTGCCTCCATTACTGAACTTTCTCTTTTGCTTGCACATGCTGGAATAGACTTGAAGGCTGATCGTAGATTGTTCAAAGTTGATTGTTGTGCTATTCCTAAGCACTTGCAAGTGTCTATTCGTTGCTAAGAAGATCGTAGAGCAAGATTTCTTCAAAAGAGGTAGGTTTTTTTATTATTTTTTTTACATTTTTTTTAACAAATGAACTGCAACTCTTTTGTTTGTTTTTTAGTTGTTTTGTTTTACTTTTCATTCCTCTAAATGTCTATAACACATGTTCAATTTTTTCATTTTTTTGAAATTAATAAAGTCTTTTAGTTTCAAATTCAATGAATCAATACCAAAATTTCAATATGTTGTGCCTTAGGTATTCACTATTCGGTATTACAATGGCAACCGGTACCTCCTCAGGCTCAATCCAATCTCGTTTCAAAACAAACCCAAACTCTCCCCTTTGGAAATATGTAGAAATGGTTCAACAACTTCTAGGTGGTGGAGGATATGTTTGGATTTGTAGTCATTGCCATGTTCAATATTCGAGCTCATACAATCGAGTGAAAGGGCACTTGTGTAGGATCCCTGAACTAGGCATCAAACCATGTCCAGGTGAAGATAACAATGGCATTCCAGATGATATAGTGTTGAAATATATTGCTGAGCAAGAAAAGGCAGACCAAAAAGCAACCAGTGGTAAAACAAGCCATCATTTGAAGAAAGGATCTTGATCCATGAAACCCCTATGTCATGTCCCTTCCTCGGTGACATCTCACCGAGGAGGAGCCACGAGTTGGCTATCCCACATGACCATCATAGGCCCGGAAGTAGGCGGATGAGGGTCGCCAGGAGCTTGGCTGACTGATCAGGTTGGTGGTTGTCTTCGTTACATCAATGAATTATTTCTTGAGTACTATTTTAGCCGGTTCTTGGCCTGACGATGTGGGACTACTTCACTATTTTTAGCGATTGGTGTGGCGGCATCGGGGAATCGCCGAGTCTGTCGGCATCGAGGAGCCGGATCCGTGTCGGTTAGAAACGAGGAAGATATTAATATTTGATCGTATTGATTAAATATTAATTAATTAACGTTTATAATATAAAGTTATAATTTAATATTATAACTTAAGTGTTTTTCCTTGAGGGGTGCGCCATCATGAAAAGGGGGCCAGTTTGACATTTAAATAATATTTAAATATTCAGTGGAGAACTATGGAGAATTGAAAATATTAAAATATGAATATTTCATTAAAACCCTATTTTCAAGGGAATCGCACTTTTCAGTGTATTTGAGGATTTTGCATTGGGATTTGTGCATTATGTGATTATTGAGTTTGCAACTGATCAATTTTGGTCTGAGCCTGAGACTTAGGGTTTCATGTTCGTTTGCCTTGGGGAACGAGCCATCTCCAACGGAAAGCAATTCAGAGAGTGTGGAATACCACTTGATTTATTGCCACAGAGGTTTTCTTATTTAGAGAAAACTACAGAGCTTCAAAGGAATTTACATCTTCAGTTATTATCAGTTGTTTGGTGTCAGAGATCATCTAACCTTCTTGGCGCATCATCCACAGAGGCTAAGACATCATTTTTAAGGAGGCCGTACCACATTTATTTCAGATTTCTGACAGGCCGTACCTCTGTCAGGGCCGTACTTCTGTCATTAAGTCGTCTTCATTAAATAAAAATCAACGCATCTATCTGAGGGTTCCAGTTTGCTCTGAAGGAGGCGCCTATACCATTTGATCAATTTGTGCATGCCAGAAGGAAGGAAAGAGACCATATTTATTTCTGCTGTATTGATTTGTACCTTCAGCCGTACCAGAAAATCAGGTTCTTTTCACAATAAAAATTCATTATTTATTTATGCATGTTACCAGATCATTGTTAGATGGATAACATTTGATGAATAAAGGCAACACCATCATTTCTTATTGTATTTCTCAAATGAATTGAAGATTTGGAATTTTTAGGAATTTATTATTATTTTCTGTCAAAAGCCGTACTTTCATTATTGCATTGAAAACACAAAAAATTGCAAAAAAATCACAAACTTCAGAAAAACGTCAGAAAAACCTAAAATATCAGTCAGAGCAGTGTCAGGGGGAAACCTAGGGTTTCTACACCCTACACCACCTTCTTATTTTCCACCTAGAGAAAGCCATCCATTTATGGACATCCCTCAAGAGCAAACCATGCCCTCTTCAAATAAAAGATCTAAGGGACCATTGGAAGCTTCATTTCAGAATGAGGCAAGAGAGATTGTTGATCAAGACATAGCAAGATGTGTCTATGCCAATGGATTGGCATTCAATGTTGTTCGTTCACCATATTGGCAAAAAATGGTGAAATCTGTGTGGGCTCCAAAGGGGTATAGGGCCGATTTTGAGAAGGTATGTTGCACCTTGTGGAGAAAGAGGTGAAACATGTATGAGACTCTTTGAAGCCCATAAAGGGAGTTAGTGGATCAACCGAGGGGGTGACCATCGTTTTTGATGGATGGAAAGATACAAAAAATCGCCCATTGATCAATGTTATTGCCGTGTCCCCTAAAGGGGCAATGTTTTTGAGAGTAGTGGATTGTGAAGGACAGGTGAAAGATGGACCATTTATTGCTAACATCCTTTGCCAAGATATTGAAGAAGAAGTGGGCCATCAAAATGTTATTGCAAGTTGTAATTGACAATGCCAAAATTGTAGGGCTGCGGGTTATTGGTTGAGGAAGTATCCACACATTTTTGGACACCTTGTGGCATCCACTCCCTCGATCTAATGCTACAAAAATTGGATCAAAATTGAGTGGATCAAATGGAGTGTATCTTTGAGAGGCGAGACATCAAGCGTTTGTCACCAACCACCATATATTTTAAAGGAATATTTAGACAATTCTCAAGAATTGGAGTTGTTGAAGAGTAAGTTAACTCTCAATATTTTTAAATTTTTGAATTTTCTTTTAATTTTAAATTTTGATTTTGTAAATTTAAATTATATTTTAATTTTCAATTTTGATTTTCAAACAGGTTGCCGAGACCCGTTTTGCCTCCAACACAATTGTGTTGAGACGAATTATAAAGGTTCGTGAGGCACTCTGTGCCATGGTAATCAACCCTAATTGGGCTGTATGGAGGCAATCTAGCAATGACAGGGAAAATAGGGTCAAGCAAAGGATCCTAGATGATAGTTGGTGGGATCGTGCTGAGTATCTTGTCAGTTTCACTGAGCCCATATTGAGCATGATCCGTTACACTGACATGGATAGACCTTGTTTGGGCAAAGTATATGATGGTATCGACTCAATGATTGAGAAGATGAAATCCATCATCAATGCAAAAGAGGAAGATCCTGAAGAAAAGTTCTTCAAAGAGCTACAGGAAATCATGGTTGATAGATGGAACAAAATGACCACTCCGTTGCATCTTCTCGCTTTTGCATTGAGTCCCAAATATTATAGTCCTGAGATACTTTCTGCTTCATCAAGAGTTGCTCCATATAGGGATGCTGAGGTGGCTCAAGGGTACAAGGCAGCACTACGTAGACTCTTCACTGATCGTGACCAACGTGATCGAGTGAAGGCCGAGTTCATGGCTTTTGCATGCTCTGGTAGTGTTGATCAGAATCTTGATGCTCTTTGAGACAAGGTTAGGGTGGATGCTCATAGTTGGTGGTACTTCCATGGGAGGGAATACAGGCACCTCCAACCTATTGCAATAAATTTTTTATCCCAAGTTTTAAATTTATATTTTGTAATTTTAATTTTAATTTATATATTAATAATTTTGTTTAGTTAAATTTTGTAACTCTTAATTATTTAATTTGGTCTTAATAGGTTGCTAGTTCATCCTCTTCTGAGAGGAATTGGAGCACATACTCCTTCATCCACTCAATAAAATGCAATAGGCTACATTCAAAAAAGGCAGAGGACTTGGTGTATGTGCATTCAAACTTGCGCCTCCTTACACACAAGCATAGTTCCTACAAAGGAGACACAAAGAGGTGGGATATTGAGCCAGAGCAACTTGACTTGGATGCTTCCACAAGTCACTTAGCTGCACTTGATATTGATGATGACTATTAGCCTGAAGCAGCTACTGAGCATGAGAGTGGTAGTGTCAGTGCTAGTGGCAGTGCTTGTGCAAGTGCCACTAATGCTACTTGTGGTTCTACACAAAATGTAGCATCTAATTGTTGTGACCTTTTCACACATCGCCCCCTTCAAAATGGGGACCCCCTAATTTTGCTCCATTCTGGTCTTTTGGCTTGGGTTTTTGTGTGTGTCTCTCTCTTTCCGTCTCTTTTCTATCTGCCTTTTCGAGGATGTATCCGCCATTGAGCTTAAACGTGAAATTTGGCCAAGTCTTAAAATTAGGGTTTGTACTTTCCTGGTCAGTCTGAGGTCAAGCAAGGTGAATAAATTGAAAACAAAGATTAACATTGCTGTCAGTGTGCTTCCAGCAGGCTTCCATTGAAATTTCATCAGATTCCAGTAACTTACTATTTTTAGTAAGTGTGTAATTCCGGGCATTCCGTCAGCATTTTGAAATTCCGACAGTCACATTGCATTCAGAACACATCAAGTTACTTGCGTGCAAAATTTGAGCTAAAACGAACACCTTGCTATTTTTAGCAGTTCAGCTTCCGGAGGAGATTTCAGGGCTTAGATGCAGAGCTTTTCAACGCATGTCTGGAGATCCCTTCTGGGTTTTTAGAGACCTTCGCGACAGTATAACATGCAAAATGAGATGACAACTTTCAGAGTTTAGCCTTCATAGGCTATTTTTAGGGTTTGCATGTCAAGGTTTTCTTTGCATGTCTGCATATTCCTTATGGGTTTTTTGAGAGCTTCGCAGTGATGTGACATGCAAACGGAGATGGTCACTCATTTGGGAACTTACTATTTTTAGCAGGTGCATCCCGGCAGCTGCCTCCCATCACTTCAGAATCACGAGTTGATCGCAATGCAGCAGAAACGAGAACAAACGGAGATCATTTGATATGTATGCAAAACAAATTAGGGTATCCAGTTTCGGGACCTGAAAAGAGGGGTAAAAAGTCAATTTTTTTGAAAACCGGTGTAAACCACCGCGATCAACATCCTTCAAGCTATCTGCTGGTAAAATTTGAAGACAAACAAAGCACTTACTATTTATAGTAAGTCATTTTGGAAACAGGCTAAAAATAGCAAATCAGTTACAGGCGCCGATGCCAATAGGCAGGTCACGTGGTGAGGAGCGCGTCATTCGAATTTCAAATCAAACGGAGTTGTGGAGGTATTAGAAACGAGCAGTTACTATAAATAGCAAACCACCTTCAGAAATGGGCTAAAAATAGCAGGCCAACCCGAAATAGCAGTGTCAACAGGTTGATGAGGTTGTGAAGATGCAGTGTCTAAAATCTCAAGATAATCTGAGCTTCTGAAGTGCAAGAATTAAAAGGCTTACTATAAATAGCAGGCATGGATAAACTGGCGAAGACGAAGAAAATTGGCTAAGTATTGGACTTCATCCTGCAACTACTTGAAAATGCGCCCATCTTGGCCTTGAGGTGTTTAAAAATTTCTAAGTCAGTTCATCCTTCACCCATGGCCAAATGCGCCCAAGTTGATGAAGAAACATGAAAAATTTCTAAGGCATGGGTTTCGTCCTGCTCACTGGGTGAAATGCGCCCTCCTCACAAGCCAAGCATGAAAAAAATTCTAAGTATAAAACTTCGTCCTCCTCCTAGGCTCAAATGCGCCCATGCAACAAGGAAGTCAAGGAAGTCAAAGTTTTTCATCCTGCACCCATATCCAAATGCGCCCATCTCAAGAGGGGCTCAAAGATTCAAGAAAGGAGTGAAAGGCGTTCATCCTCCAAGCATAGCAAAATGCACCCAGATGAAGGCATGTGAGGACAAAACAAAGGAAGTTGAAGGGTCACAAAGAAGGCGTTGGAAAACGGTTCATTCTCTTCTCCCTCTCAAATGCACCCATGCAACAAAAAGTCAAGGAAGTCAAAGAAACTCGTCCTCCTCACCCATCAAAATGCGCCCACCTTGAAAGCATGACATGCAAAATTTTCTAAGTGTAAATTTTCATCCTCCTCCTATGGCAAAATGTGCCCATGTAGCAAGTGAGTCAAAGGGTCAACAAAGTTTGTCCTCCTTACATGCCTAAATGCGCCCAAATGGGGCCATGTGAAGACAAAAATAAGGAAGTCCAAGGGTCATCCTTCACACATGCTAATATGCACCCAAGTTGAGGTGAGCAAAAGTGGATGTAAGGTGGTAAGCAAGGTAAAAGTGAAGGGATGGGGATGAAATATGCTAGCCGTGGTAAAGTATTATTCCCCTTCCATATGTAAAATGCGCCTAAGGTGGTGTAAGTGTTGCTAGGCGTTGGAAATGCTAAGCCTATAAGGTAAAGTTGTAAGGCGTTGAAAGTGCTAAGTGTTGAAATTTTTTCCAAAGACAAGATGAATATCCTTCTTCAAGTTGAATATGCGCCCAAGGTGTTGATGAATATTGCTAAGGTGTTGAAGTTTTAAATGAAAATGTCTTTCAAGTGTGAAATAAAATGCAAAGCGGTGAATGAAAAATAAAATGTGCTAGGCGCCTTCATGGAAAATTTTCCAAGTCAAGTTTCCACCACTGGCAAATGAGCATGGATGAAATAATTTTTTTTTTTCTCACAAGCAAGGTGAACAGAGTTGAACAAAATTTCTAAAGGCAAAAATTTTTTTCAAGGTGATTTAAATTTTTTTTCTAAGGCAAAATATTTTCTTCCTTTAGAAAATACGCCTAGACCTTGAAGGTGATGAATTTTCCTGAAGCACGAGCAAATTTTCAAGTGATGAAGTCGAAGATGCTGGCACTACAGGATTGATAAAAATTTTCAAGTTAGAATAACTCAAGATGTTCACAGATGTGAAGAACGGGATTAAAATTGATTGAATAATATTTTTCTAGGGTTCAAAATTTTTAAAATTTAAATGAACCCGTTCGTTGCATACCCATGGATTCATCGCGTTTTGGAGAAAATTTTCTTCTGGGTACTAATGATCTTCGATGAGAAATGGATTTCTATGTCTTCCGCACTTCACTGCGGCTGGTGCCTTCAGCATGAAGAATTTGATCGGTGCTCGAATTGTGAATTTTCCTAAGGGAGAATTTAAAATCTTCTAAGGCAAAGTGAGTAAAATGTGTTTTCAAGATGAGTTTCTCTAGACAATGAATTTAAAGTAAAATTGCCTAGATATTTTTGATTGAATTCTTCACAGATGAATTTTCTAGAGCGTCAGAGGTGATTAAAATTTAAAATTTGCAAGACAGAACTTTGGCTGCTGAATAGAAATTGTTAAATTGATGAGTTTAAATTAAAAATTTTCGAAAGTGAATTCAAAAGATGCAGTCAAAGTTGAACTTCTAGAAGAATGAGATTCCAAATGTTGAAAATACCAGAGGGGGAAATTCGAATGAAGTAGTGGAGATTTAATATACTGGCTAAACTTAGCCTTCTTCTAGAAATCGATTTCCCTATAAGAGCCGAAGGTTATTCACTTCTTTTTCACAGCTGAAGAGAATTCAATTTGCTCTGAGTTTGATATTGCAGTGAGTTGCTGAAGACTAAAGTGTTGAGAAGTTCGAAATTTTGCTAAGGCTGAAGTGTTGCTAAAGTCGAAATTTGTTGAAACAAGTTGCTGTTGCTGCAGTGCAAGGAAGTTCGATTTTGCTCTGAAGGATTTGAAGTTGCCAATGCAAGTGGAGAAATTTCAATTTGAAGAGAATATTGCTGAGAATTAAGGAAGTGCGCACTTGCTGATTTGCTAAGATTGTAAAGTGCGAATTTAAAAAAGTCCAATTGCTGATTGAAGTTGGCAATTTGAAGTTGCTGAAGCTTGCTTAGAAATTTGTTTCTAAGTGATTGAAGTTTGAAGTCTGTTGGAGAAGAAGTTGAGGTTTGCAAACGAGAAATAATAGTGCAACTTCTTGAAGTCGACTGGCAGCCCTGCAAAGTATTTTATTTATTTTTCGAAGTTAATTTGCTAATGGATATTTATTGTTTTGCAGATGGCTGAGGCAAGGACGACTGGCAAGGATAACAATGGTGCATCCAAGCAAGCTGTTATAAAGAAGTTGAGCAAGTCTTTCTTGCCGGAATCAAAGTTTACTTCGAAGATAGGCAAGCTAGCAGATACGAACTTGGGCTCCGTCAACCTAGAGACTTTCAAGAATCGAATGCTGGGGATTGGTAATCATCGACCCTCAACCACTTCACACAACATTGTTCGAAGTGGGTTATATGCATCTGCTGGTTTCCCACCAGCCATTCAATGTTCGGAGCTGATGATGGAGTGCGCCAACTGCTATGAGAAGGATCACAGGTCAATCATGTCACCAGATGGTCAAGTACTCGCCAACCTCACTCCTGCTGCTGTTGGGTGAAAATTATGTAATCAGCTTTTCGATAGATTACACAACTTGGACTTCAGCCACAGCTATGTGAGATGTGAATCTCTCCTCTCGGAAAGGGGAGGCGCCCTTCTTACTGCTAACAAAAGCGATAGTAAATCAAACAAGTAATTACAAAATGTACACGAAACTTACGGAGTGGGGGGGGGGTGTGTTACATTCATCCTTCTCTCTTTTTTCAGAGAAGATGTTTACAATGCTTCACCGTTGGGAGTTTACAATTCTTGATAACCTTAAACTAACAACTAGCAGTAATACCAATACGTCTATCTCGTCAAAGCGAAGCGTGGAGATACCAAAAGTGATTAATAACGAACAAATAAAGTAAAAAAAAAAGGGAAAGCTCACGAAGGCACAAAGTCGTTCCATAGCTTTATCAGTGTTGGATCTCTGTAGATGTACCGTTTGTTACGTTAGAAGCACAAAGTCTTCTTAGACGCAGGAATTCCTCGAACAGCATGAACGATTACAAGCACAAAGTCTTGTAGATCATCCAACAAAAGTATCAAATAGCACGAACGATTACAAGCACAAAGTCTTGTAGATCCTTCGACAAAAGTATCCAAGAGTATGAATAATTACAAGCACAAAGTCTTGTAGATCACTCAACGGAAGTGCAGGCATGAATGATTACAAGCACAAGTCTTGTAGATCATTCAACCAAATGATAAGCGAGAAATACAAATGCAATCTAAATATTAAATGTAACACAAAGTTTACATAAACTACTTAGAGTCCTTGATTCTTCGGCTAATCACCGCAAATAAAGGATCAACTCACAAAAGTGTCCAGATCAGCATAAGAAAGTTTGGCTTGCAATCCTCTTCTTTATTAATCGAATTTCATTCACAAAGCATGAACGCAAAGTTTCACAAATTTGCTTCAAAGAGGGCAGCACTTCGTTGCAAAACACTAAAGGATAATTTACAATGAAAATCCCTCACATTATATAGAAAGAGGGATGAGCAAAAGAAGGAAAGAGATTGAGAAAATCAGGGAAAGTTAGGTGAGCGATTTTAGGAGATCTCACCTAACTTTGACAAAAGTCAAAGTGTAATTTGTTTTCAAAATATTACATCTTTGGACTTGAGTGTAATTACAATTTACAAAGACATCCAAAATAATAGAAATATTTACAAGATGCATAATGGGATGCCCAGGAAATGTCTAACAACTTTGGAGAATAGGGCTGCTTCATTTCTTTGCATTGGGCGGAAGTCTTCAAATTTCCTCTAGTCTCTCACCTTACGAATTTACCTGTGGACCAGGTGTAATCCACAATGGTGTGAATTCATTGATTTAGTCTCATAGCTGAGATAGGTGAACCTTCTTACTTTTGTCAAGAAGATCGTCTTCGGTTGTCCAGCCAGAGCCTTGTATCACAAATGATGTTGATGAAGCTTGAGAAGTGCGACTGTCAATCAAATTCATGATGGCTTCCTTGAAGATCTGGGATATTTCTGTGGCCGGCAGGAAGATACGATTTTCCTCAAGAAGTTGACCAGGCAACTCTTTGATACCTTTTTCAAGAATGGTGCGATGCCCGTCGACATCTTCCTATACTTGGTGAAGATCTTCTGTAAGAGATTGAACCACTTGAATTCTGTGTTTCAGTGTTTCTCTTACCTCAACGATTTTTTCTTTGTCAGGAATTACCCCAACCTCCACCAATTTGCTGAGCTTTACCTGTTTCATTTCCGACCATGACAACAGGCATTTTTCCATGTCTCAGCGCTCCTGGGAAAGTACACTCTTTTCTTTATCAAGCTCTGTGGTGAGCTTGGACAACAAGGTAGTTTTCTCGTCCGCAGCCAATATAATCTGAGATCCGTGTTCGATGATCTTCTCAACAAAATCATATAACACCCTGCCTTTGGAGGCGAATTTCTCAGCTTTTTTGACAGCTGGGTCTTCAATATTTACCACTGTCAGCGGTTGTGCATTACTTGGAGAACCGGCAAGTCTCTTTACAACAGTGGCATAATGCTCTGCCCTCGTTGTTTGTACATGTTCTGAGCTTGCTCTACTTTATCGACCTTCACCGCCAAGATATCCAAAGTGACTTGCGCATCGGCTTTTGCACTTTCATTGGTAACCTTGCCAAGCTGGACCTTTGTTACCGTGTAGTCCTCCATATTGACATCACCTTCTTCATTTGGTGGTATGCCAATTTCAGCATACTTGTGGCCAGACTTATCAACGTTCAGCCTTGAGTATACCTTTGCCCTTTTCTTCCCTTTGGCTTTTGGAAGAACTATCTCTTAGTCGAGCTCCTCACGGAGAAATCATTTTGCTTTTAAGCCGACGCGAGATATTAGCCAAGGGCGAAGAAAGTGTGAACTACGGATTTCTTGTCAATTAAATTAGCCATTGCTACTTCTGAAGTTATTGTCACATCTGAACTCACCATAGGTATCGTGACAATTGGAGAAGTGTTTGTCATCATTGCTCCTGTAGTTGACACATTGAGCTGATCACGCATTGACTCATTCATGAAACTATTGAATTCGTTTTCAGAAGTGATATCATACGTTGGCGAAGACAAGCTAGGAATGGATGATGGAGGGCTTGACAGTATATCAACCGTATGGATGCTTGTCACTGAAGGAGTATCAAGCTGGGTTGATGCTGCAGGGATGGGGGATATCTCGACTGCAAGAATGCATGTGGTAGGAATAGGTGACGAGGGAACAGGAGGTGGAGGAGTTCTTGAATCTGGAGGGGTATGAGGAACATTTGAAGTCACAGGCGATGATGTTCTGGGAATTTCTTCAACTACATTCGAAGGGAGGAGAAGTAGTTATTTCTTGATCATGCCCGGGTTCCTATTGATCACCCTCTTGTCTCTCCGATTCTGGCTCACCTTCAAAGTCACCTTCAGATCTTTCTTCAGAATCTTCATCAGACTCTTGCCCGCTTTCAGAAATCTCTTCGGCATCGTGCTTTTGTTGTGAATCTTCATCTTCGGCCAGTTAGTGCGGCAAGTTTCTTCTTCATCGGAATCTATCTCTTCTAGAGTGACTTTTACCCTTAGAAGCGAGATGGATTAAGATTCCGTGATTGTCTCTCGGATAACGCGTTATCTTCTTTATAGCGATGAACTGATCCTAGGACCTCTTATTGAAATTAGAGCGGCCAGCGATTTATTCTTGTCAGCGGAGTTCGCTAACGTTGGCGAGCTTCTGCTTCGGATTCCTCTCCTTCTGAGTCTGTTCTGAAGCTTTTCATTGCATAGCCATGTTTATGTAACCATTCTTCTGTGTTGGCTAGGATTGGCCTCAACCTTTCTCTCATTTTGGTAACTTCTTTCCTAGACCATTATATTGTAGGCAACGACCTTTTAGCAACGCCTTGCTCATCATAGACAGCATTCATGATATCACCTGGTTCCTCAAAATCCTTTGGTAGGTCAGCAATACCAAGATCTACGATTTGTTGAACCGTCAACATGCAATAGTCCATTTTACGAATGGCTTCATCTCTGCAATCTGCCTAGATGTCCTCAAAACGGTATCTGTGTTGGTGACCTTTTTGCAACTTTTTTCTGACATCTCGGTAGTCGAAATCAAACCTATACCTGTAGGTTTTGATGGTCATGATCTGCATTTCAGCATAGACAGACTTAGCTTTTTGTGCAGTTTGGATAGTATATCTGCCGATGGTCAGTGGGAACTTGAACCCACGCTTGTGGTTGCTTCTTCGTTCTTTTTGCACTGACATCAACTGTCTGCATGTTTCCATGAGAATCCACTTATCAGAAGGATAATGTGGTAGCATGTAGGGAGAACCAGTGTAGCAGCCTACTCTCAAGTAAGTAAACGTTGGGAATTGAAGAAATATGCATCCAACTTTACTTACCACCTTATAAGCCTCATCAGATACTCTTCTCCTTTCCAAAGATGGATCAAAATTGAAGAGTAAAGGCGCAAAGAAAGCATCAATGACCCGTCTGAAATGATGAAAGCTTTCCTTCAGCTCCAATTGATAGAAATATCTGTACACAGGCACCATCATCCGATTCCCTTTTGTAGATAGACCTGGGAATTGTCTCATCACAGCTGCCGCGTACACCAGGTAAGAAGTCATGTAGAACTTTAATGTAAAAGGAGCATTGATCAACTGCTCGTGTATCTCATCACTGATTTGTTTGCCCCAGTCAATATGCACCTTCTGCCTTCTTATGATCCTGATGTACTCATACATCCAATTGTGAAAAGTGGATGATTCCGACAAGCCTTTCACCCTGCTTAGAAACGTGATCATATCCTTGACGTCATCTTTGAAGTCACTTCTCAGGAGTCCTTTCGGCCATCTGGAAACAGATGATCTAGGTTTCTTTAACCATTGAGTGTTTATCAACTATTTAGCTTTATTGGGGTCAGCATCAAAGATCTCCTGTGCTTTTGATATAGAGATGTCAATGTATTTCTCCATATGAGGGACCTTGAAGACAATATCAAAGAAGTCGGGGTCGAGTCTCAGAATCTTGTGCCCGGAAGAGTCGATCACACTTCTGCTTTCTCTGATGTAATGAGACGCAACTTGAAGAACAAACTCGGTATTGTGCGCAGCTGTAGGGAACATCGCCACCAAATGGAGGTTGCTGTGTACGATCGCTCTCATTGAATCAAGAAGAGGCTTCGTCTTGGTTAGCTTTGCGAAGTCAACCAAGTCTTGATGACCAACCTCTGTGTCTTTTATCTCTTCGACTTTGGAAAGCACCACAGTTGGCGGATAGACACCTTGATATTTGTACTTCATCTTGCCTTTTGCTTTCGAAGAAGAAGGAGGCTTAGTAGCAGTCATCAAAAAGAACTGGAACTCTGATCACTCTTGACTTGACGATCTTTGAAAATAGATTGCAATCCGTTTAGCCAGAACAAACATCAATTGTTAGGAAACATGGGAAAGCGCGAAATGAGCACGAGGATGGGAAAGCATGAAGCGGATGACGAGGCACGCAAAACGATGCACAAGGGCGGAAAAACGAGGCTCAGGAGTGCACCGGTCGAAAATGAAGCTTATCTGGGAAGGATCAGAGAAAGCCTGGAAAAAGTGTAAGGGCGCCAAAATTCAGCGCCCTTACATCTCTGGAAATTGACTTTTGATGCAAGGGCGCTAAATTTTAGTGCCCTTACATTTTTCAGTGTTAGGAAATTTTTTACATTTTCAAAATGTCATAGCGCTAAAATTCAGCGCTTCTGCATTTTTTTACAATTTTGAAATGCAGATGTAGGGAAGAATGGCGATGGCGCTCGTGCTTGGCAAATGCAATGTTTGTAACATGAAAGCTTCGAAGACAATTTGGTTTGTCTTTGGATGCAACTCATTATCATTATCAACGCATTGAATTACTAAAGAAACCATCAAACAGAAACCCTCTTTGGAATCTCAAAGTTCGCATCAAAACAAATGGAGAGAGCGAAGTGAATAACAAAAACGTTAGAAAGGAAGGCAAGGCGGAGAATGGAATGAAAACGGAACACAAGAATTTGCATTGTGCAAAGATAAGATGAAAGGGGCGAATGAAGAACACGCAAAGAGAGAGATATGCGAAATGGAGAAAAACGTGGATGAAAAGAGTTAAGGAAAGAATGCGTAGGGTTCCATTGCGTGAGGATAATAAAAACGCAGATGGAAAAGAGAAGACGCGAAATGAAAAGAGCAGAAACAAAAACGCGTGAGTGAGGATGGAAAAAACGTGGAAAAGAATGCGTAGAAAAACACATAACATATACAAAAATGCACATACTTAAACTAGAACACATAGAAATGAAAGAAGGAGAAAGACAAAACAAAAAACGACTTACCAGAGCAAAACGCGAAGAGTGCTGAAGGAATGGCGAAATCTCCAAAAACGTGATTTTGCAGTTTGAAGAAAACTCGCACAGCAAGAGGAGAGGAAAAGAACATGAAATGTAAACAATGAAAATGGCGAATTCATACTTTTAAGTGAAAAGGAAAATTAAAAACCTAACTCAAGTCGAGCAATAACGAGAAGCATCCCAAAAAGGCAATGCATTACCTAAAAACGCCAAAACATGAAGAAACGCGCTAAACCATGAAAAAAAAGAGTTATATAAGAAAAGTGTAATGATGCCAAAATCTAGCTGCTTATTGCACTTTTTTGGAATTCTTCATCGATGCAGCTTAAATTTTAGCCTTGCATTTTCCGCATTTAGCCAATTTGGCTTCGCTGTGAGCCATTCCTTTCGCCATTGCATTTAATGAATTCACTAAGCACGCAATGTTGAAACTTCAGCGAAGATCTCGCTTCAAAGGTCTTCACTTAGGCTAACATAGGGAATGCTCAATTGACTATTCGAGGCTTAGAACGACTTCCGAGGTGGCTTGAAAATCACTGCTATGTGTGCTTGAACTTCACGAATCCTAGGAAACCATGTTTCAGAGGGGTTCATTCAGGAACGAAAAGGCTAGATTCCGTGGATAACGCTAAGCTCCGAGTCACGTTGAGGAGTTTGACCAGAGGCCTTTAATGTTGCAAGATTTGAAGGACCAACTTGTGGTTTTAGGTGAGAAAGTAGTGTAAGTTTTAACAAGAGTAGCCAATACTCACAAATACGTTGAAGACCTCATTTGGAAAGCCCAAATGGAGGAGAGGCAAAAGGGAGTTGCAAGCGGAGTCACTCTTACTCAATTGTACTCTATCAAAGAAGCCTTGGAAATGATGAAATCAGATTACTTGCAGTTGCTTATGGACAAAGATCTTGTTTTCAAGTATGCTGAAGACAAAGAAAAAGAAGTTGATGATCTTTGCTTACAATTGAGTATGGCTCACTTTTCCTTACACAAAGCGGAGAATTCTATATTGATGGTCCAAGAGCATGATGCAGAAACTTCAGAGATTAAACAGATCATTGGAGGGATTGATGAACTGCATAAGGATGAGATGTTGCATTATGACTTCAACACTTTCCCTGTTGGAGAGGTTTAGTATGTGGATAAAGGTTGGAACAGGCTTGAGGATCAATTCTCACATGCAGGTATAGTAGGTTCAATGGATTAATTCGAAGGTCTTTAGGAAATACACAACTCATAAAGTATCAATGGTCCTTAAGAAACACACTTGATATCCACAAAAGCACAACTATTTCAAACTGGTGGCACCCTTTGTGTAATTGCAAATTAACCTTTGTCTTTTTCTGCCTTTGAATTATTTAAAGAAAATGCTGCAATAATAAATCTGGTAGCTAGTGAATGTTTGCTTCTGACAATCTCATGGCTTCTTCCCAATCTTTCCAATCTCTATTTTCATAACAAATCACACCTATAATTTGTCTTTAGCGGCTCCTTGCTTTTTTTGTCTTATTGAAGGTGACAGAAACATACAAGACTCTTTGAATTTGTCTTTATCTACAGGTTTCAGAATCTCTTCCCCATGTCAACATATTAAACCTTCAAAAAAACATGTGCGGCTGAATATAGGCCTGGTGGGTTCCAAAAGGATACAGATCTCTATGAAAGAACCACACAGAACTATTGTGACCTTTTTCACATTATCGCTCTATCTAAAATGGGGATCCCCTAATTTTTTTACTCCATTTTGGTCTTTCTTGGCTTTTGTTTCTCTTTCTGTCTCTTTTTGCTGTCTGCTTTCCGGGGATGTGCCCGTTTGTGAGCTTAAATGTGAAATTTTGGCCAAGTTTGAGAATTAGGGTTTGTACTTTTCTGGTCAATTTGAGGTCAAATGGAGTGAATAAGTTGGAATCTGAGCTTCATATTGCAGTCAGTATGCTTCTAGCAGGTCCTCAGCTAAATTTCAGTGAATTCCAACAACTTACTATTTTTAGTAAGTACCAGATTCAGGGCGTTCTTCCAGCACTGTTGAAGTTCCGATCGCTACACTGCATCCAAAACACATCAAGCTGCTTGTCTGCAAATTTTGAGCTGAAACGAACAACTGTCTATTTTTAGCAAGTTCAGCTTTCAGAGTAGATTTTAGGGTTTATATGTAGAGTTTTTCGATGCATGTCTAGAGATTCTTTTTGGGTTTTTTGAAACCTACGTGACGATATAACATGCAAAATGAGAACTACCCCTAGAATTCGTTCGGCGGGCTATTTTAGGGCTTGCATGTCGTGATTTTTAGCGATGTCGTTATTCTTTATGGGTTTTTCAAGAGCTTCGTGATGTGACATGCAAAGCAAGATCAATTTTCAGGGACTTACTATTTTTAGTAGGTCTACCCTGACAACTCCCTCCCAGCCCATCAGAATCACAAACAGGGCGAAGTGCAACAAAAACGAAGTCAAATGGAGGCCATTTGATATACATGCAAGTCAAATTAGGGTTTCCAGCTTCGGGACCCAAAATGAGGGGTAAAATGTCATAATTTTCAAAAACTAGTGTATCCCATTGTGATCAGCATCATTCAAGCTATCCATCGGTAAAATTTGAGGGCAATCGAAGCACTTACTATTTATAGTAAGGCGTTCTAGAAACTAGCTAAAAATAGTAAATCAGCAGTAGGCGCCAGTGTGAACGGGCAAGTCATCCCGATGAGGGTCACGTAATTCAAATTTCAAGTCAAACGGACTTGTGGAGGTCTCAGAAATAGGCAGTTGCTATAAATAGTAAACCACCTTTAGAAACATACTATTTTTAGCAGGTCAGCTCGAGATGGCAGTGTGAACAGACTGACAAGGTCATAAAGATCCATTGGTTAAAATTTCAAATCAATCCGAGCTTCAGAGATATGAAAATCAAAGGACTTACTATATATAGCAGGGCATGGATAAGCTGGCAGAAGCAGGTGTGAAGAAAATTCTAAGTTTGAAGTTCATCCTTCACCACCCTCCAAAAGTGCCCTCATCCTCAGCTGGAAAGTAAAAAAAATAAATTTCTAAGGCATGAATTTCATCCTACTAGACATGTCAAATGCGCCCAACTTGCCTTGAGTTGATAAAAAATGCTAAGTGTTGAAGATATCCTGCAGGACCCTTGAAATGCGCCCAAGGATGGATGGAGATGTTAAAAAATTTCTAAGGCATGGAGTTTGTCCAGCTCCACATGCTAAATGTGCCCTCTTCAAAGTGGTGGCTAAGAAAATTCAAAGTGTTAAAGTTCATCCTCCTACACCCCTCTAAATGCGCCCACTTCACAAGGAGGAGATGAAAAATTGTCTTAATTCTGAAAGTTTATCCACTTGACCCCCTCAAATGCGCCCTCTTCAAAGTCAAGGTGTTAGGAAAATTCTAAGTGTTGAAGTTCATCCTCCTCATACATCAAAATGCGCCCATGCTAGGAAAGATGATGAAGTATTAAGGCGTAAAAGTGAGAATTTCCTCCAGCACATGCCAAATGCGCCCATATGGGCTAGGAAAAGGACAAAAATAGTTGACTTCCACCTTACCCCTTTGAATGCGCCAAGTCCAAGGTGAAAATAAAAGTTAAGTGAAGTAAATTCCTCCTCCATAGGCTAAATGCACCCAAGGAAATAGGTGAGGTGAATGAAAGGTGACTAAGGAAGGTGTTGAAATAAAATATCCTCTATGACATGCTAAATGCGCCCAAAGTGCATGCTAGGGATAAAATTTAAAATGAGGAAATATGCTAGGCATTGAAAGTGTGTTGATAAAATTTCCTCACCACAAGTGAAATGCGCCATGATTGAAGTTAAATGGAAAGGAAATTTTCTAAGGAAAATTCCTCCTTGACACCAAAATGCACCTATGCTAGTAATATTATTTCAATTTAAAATTTTCTAAGGCACAAAATTTCATCTCTAGGAAAAATACGCCCAAGTTGAAGGAGTGATGAAATTTTCAGAGGCACAAATAAAATTGGCGATGGATGAGTCGGAAGATGCCAGCTTCGCGAGGTTGATGAAAATTTTCAAGTCAGAGCAAGAAAATACGCCCAAGGATGAAGAATTGGATTAAATTTGATGAAAAATGTTTTTTCTAAGGTTCAAAATTCAAAAATTAAATGTACCCCTTCGTTTGTAGACCCATGAATTCAACACATTTTGAAGGGAATTTTCTTCTGGGTGTTGAAGATCTTTGACAAGGAATAGATTTTAAGGTCTTCTAAGACTTCACGAGGCTTCTTCTAAGATGGAAATTTTGATCGGGCACTTTGAATTATGAAATTTTCCTAAGGGAATTTAAAGAAAATCTTC